>JBCEWC010000017.1:0-115866 GCA_038996855.1 Solanum aculeatissimum | reverse complement strand
CATATTGCACTTATACATAGTGGTGCACTTAAATGTAGTGCTCCACTTATGTAAAGAAAACAATTAATTATATAACAATATGATATTTTTTCTTTATAGAATCGTTAGGCTGTGGTCAAACAGAAAAGAGTAGAAGCAAAAATTTCTTTATATAATTTTTAAAAGGGTAAAGGCTGTATTTTATTTATTGATTTAATTTAAACATCAAAGGTAATAATTATAACCTCCACATTCACCTTTATAATCAGCCTATCTAATTTTGACTTGACATGAAGCTTAAAATAGTACTGAAGCTTGTGATTTTAAATTAATGATGTGTAGAATCTTGATGCGGAAGGGCCAAAGCTTGATGGTAGTTATGAAATGTTAGTTTTTATGGCCTAGGTGTGTTAATTTTGTGACTCACGTTAATATTAATTTTGATTTAATATTTAATTACTAACTAAATTCTAATTGGATGATAAATGGTGAAAGTTATTGTAACTTTTCACTACCCCACAACCTATGTTGGTGAAAGTTATTATAACTTCCCACAACCCCACTACCTATGTTGGTGGAGGTTTATTATGGTTATAACTTCCCACTACCTACTTTGATGGAAAGTGAAACTAAAAGTAACTGGTCCTTTCTCTGTCTTTAAAATTGAAAAATACTATACTTTCCATCACCGTTATTTTGAAACAAATCAGTAAAAAGAAAAAAGAGAGAAAATTAACATTTAGTCAAAAACAAGAAAATACTTTCGCTTAAGTCAAGTCAATATCTCACGACTGATTTTGGTATGTTTTCTTGATTGAATTAATTTAAAGAAGATTTATGTAAAAATCATATAGTTCTACAATATTGAATTTATGATAGGATTTCATGTTAAATTGTTTATGTTTGACAATCTACATTACGATAAATTCTTACATGTGGTGTTAGAGCCAAGTTCAAGAACTAGTGATTTTTCATTCAGAT
The DNA here is from genome assembly GCA_038996855.1 of Solanum aculeatissimum. Lineage (NCBI taxonomy): Eukaryota > Viridiplantae > Streptophyta > Magnoliopsida > Solanales > Solanaceae > Solanum > Solanum aculeatissimum. Next base: position 114,906 of record JBCEWC010000017.1, on the reverse strand, counting down.
TTATGTTTTCTTTAAACTTTATTAATATGAAACTAGGAGTCATAATTACTGTTAGTTACGAATATGTAGAAGTTTTAATGCTTCTATTATGTTAAAATAACGTGGAATTATATGTGAAATTAGTTAATCACCAAAGTGATCTAGTCTTTGAAGGATTAATTCCAAAATAATGATTAAACTTAAATTTAATTATCCATTATTTTGATGTTTATAACTGATATAACACTTATATGGATAAATAAATTTTTTTGGTTATAAGACATTTATGGATCACCCAAAGGTTGATTATTTGTTCATATAACCATTAACATTAAGAAGATAATTTAGATGTATTGTTAATGATATTTATTTATCCAAAGATAATAAATATTATTAATTGATATGTTAAAAATTATCGAATAATGTTAAATTTATACTTAAGCATCATTATGTGTGAAGTTGTATTTTGATGTTCCCCCAAAGGAGGACATTAATATACATTTAAGAGTTTATAAACCATCTCTGAATCTAATAATATAACTCAAAATATTACTAATGAGCATAACTTATTCTACATTTGCTCTTCATTTGCACTCTGCTTCTGTTACGATCTTTAACAAACTTAACTTCTCATACTAGTGCGAACAGATCAAATTTCATCTCGGAGTTTTAGATCTGGATATTACACTTTACACTGAGAAATCAACTACTATTATTGAAACTAGTAGTGTTGAGGAAAGGTCCCATTATAAGCACTGGGATCGGTCTAATAGATTAGGCCTAATATTCATGCGAATGAATATTGTGGGCAATATTAAGACTACTTTTTTCAAGACTGAGAATGTAAGAGAATTTTTGAAACTTGTAGAAGAATCCTCTGAAACTGCTGATAAGTCTCTAGCCGAGATACTAATGGATATATACTTTGACCACCATGAAGTTTGATGGCTCACATACTATGCATGAGCATGTCATTGAAATAACAAACATAGCAGCAAGACTTAAGTTCTTGGGGATAGAAGTAGAGCAAAATTTCTTTGTATAATATATCATCAACTCATTACCGTCTGAGTATGACCCTTTCTGAATGAACTACAACATCATGAAAGACAAAGGGAATGTGCATGAATTGCATAGAATGTTGATTCAAGAGGAAATAAGACTTAAAAATCAAGAAATCCACTCCATGAACTTTGTAAGTCATCAAGGAGCTGGAAAGAAAGGAAAAAACATGTGAAGAAAAAACAGAGGCAACTTAATGTTAATGAGTCCTCATCTCAAACATGTAAGAAGGAACATAAGGATGATAAGTGTTATTTCTGTGAAAAATTTAGATACTTTCAGAAAGATTGTCTAAAACATAAGGCATGGTTCGAGAAGAAAGGTAGGCCTTGTACTTTTACATGTCTCGAATCAAATTTAACTAAAGTTTCTTATAATACTTGGTGGATTAATTCTGATTGTACTGTTCATATTTCTAATACGATGAATGGATTCCTTACAACACAAACCATAAACCAGAATGAAAGATTTGTGTATATGATAAATAGAGTGAAGGCTTCAGTTAAAGCTATCGGGACTTACCATTTGATTCTCGATACTAGGCATCACTTAGATTTGTTAGAAACTTACTATGTACCTTCTCTTTTCAAGAAGTTTAGTTTCTTTGTCTAAGTTAAATTAGACTGGACACTCTTTTAATTTTGGTAATGGATGTTTTAGTTTGTTTAAGAATAATTGTCTCATTGGTATTGAGACTCTTTGTGATAGCTTATACAAACTCAATCTTGATTATCTATTTGTCGAATCACTCTTAACTTTACATCATAATTGGTACTAAACGAAGTTGGTGAATGCACAATCTGCTTACTTGTGGTATAAACATTTAAGTCACGTATCCAAAGAAAGATTGGAAAGATTAGTTAATAATGAAATCCTTTCAGATTTGAACTTTACAGACCTTAACATTTGTATGGATTGTATTAAAGGAAAACAAATAAAACATACAAAGAAATGAGCCACAAAAAGCTCACAACTTAAAATTATACACACGAATATATGTAGTCCTTTTGATATTGCATATTTCAGTAAGAAAAAATACTTTATCACTCTTAATAATGATTTTTCACGTTATGGATATATCTATTTGTTGCATAAAAAATTTCAAGCGATTAATGCCTTAGAGACATTTATTACTAAGGTTGAAAGACAACTAGATAGAAAAGTAAAAATAATTAGATCAGATAGAGGTGGTGAGTTTTGTTGAGGATGAAACTGGACAACACTCAGGCCCATTTGCTAACTTTCTTAAAAAGCATGACATATGTGCTCAATACACAAAGTCAGGCACATCACAACAAAATAGTGTGGAAGAAAGGCGTAATCATACATTAATATGGTTAGGAGTATTCTAAGTAATTAATCTCTACCTCTTTCTTTGTGGATGTATGCTTTAAGGACTATTGTTTATTTACTAAATAGAGTTCCTAGTAAAGTAGTTCCAAAGACACCTTTTGAATTGTGGACTGGTAAGGAACCTAGTTCGAGGCACTTGTATGTTTGGGGTTGCTCAACATAAATTAGAGTATTATAATCCACAAGAAAAGAAACTGGATTCAAGAACAAACACTGATTTCTTCATTGGTTATCTAGAAAAATAAAAAAGGTATACTGTCCTAATCATAATATGAGAATTGTTAAAATTGAAAATGTTAGGTTCATTGAGAATGGTAAAGTTAGTGGGAGTGAAAAACCACGTAATGTGAAAATTAAAGAAGTTAAATATCAAATGTTTCTACCCTACACTTCTTCTAAAGTTGTTGTTCCTGAAGTTGTACAATCTAATAGTCAACAAAATTAACAAATTAATGCTCCTATTAATTATAATGAAGACATAATTAATGAACATGAAGTAGATGAACCACAAGAAGTAGTATTAATGATGTCTTAAAGACAAAAGAGATCTACTATTTCTGATGATTATTTGATATATCTACACGAGTCAAAAATTGACTTGGGAATTGATAATGATCCAGTCTCATTTTTACCAACCGTTGAAAGTAAATTTTTTGATAAATGGATAGAAGTTATGAAGGATAAATTGAAGTTTATGGAACATACTGAAGTTTGGCGGATCGTTGAACATGATCGGTGGTGCATAGTAGTGTCACTGAAAATTGCAGAGACTTGAAATTTCAGAGGATGCATTAAAAGGCGGTCAGGTGCATATTCAGTGTACCACTGAAGTGCTCAGTGGTGGCCGACCTTAATTGTTGAATGGTGAAAAATGTGCTTTAAGTTAGAAAAATATGCACGAGTATAAATTGATTTTGAAAAGGACATTATACATATTAAATCATACCATTCCAAATTACAACACAGAGAGAGTACATAAAACCTTCTTCGAGGCAAAGTACAAGGGTTTTGATCTTCAAGCTTTGGGAGGAGAATTCTAGGGATTAGGAGAAGAAATTCCAACTTATCTCTTTATTATTCCTCTTACCCATATCCATGACTACTGACATTGGTATATATTTCTTACTTTTAAACATGTGTGGTTAAACCCCTAATGTTGGGGGTGTGTATTTGATATGGGCACTTGAATTATTAGTTGGGTCTATTATATTTTGAATGTTTTGATGTTAATCTGTGAGTTCATACTTATTGCCATGTATAACTTATAATCTTGAGGTTGAAAACTCTAGGTTATCTTTAGATCTTCAATTACTACATTAATTTGAGTGATTGTAGTGGACAATGAGTGTGAAAGCTGGAAATCTTTTGGGGTTTCAGTTGAATGCCACAAAATCGAGTTCAATGGCTAAAGTAGTAGAAAAGTTACTTAAAATTACTCAGTCCAAACATGTCCTTGAGTGATTCGCATGTGAAGCTGTAACAAATTCATGTGAAACACCATTATTGTCTTAATCAAAGTGGTGGTTACTAGAAATTCTAGCTTACTCACATATTATTAACTCAAACATTCTAGTATTTAGACCCGTTTAGTTAGCTCTTGTCCCATACTCGCACACCCCTGACAATATCTCTCAATTGGTTATTTAATTCAGATTTTATAATTGTTTGTTAGTCGAATGCTAGTTTTATGTTACTCGCAACCTCCCAGTTTAACACTATAATTGCTTAGTTCAACTTGATACTTCATTACTCGAACGCCCGTTCCCTGTGATATTCGATCCCAACTCATTGTTAGGTTATTATACTGATAACAATCATCCACATTCTCCAAAAGTGAGGTGCGTTAGAACGTCATAAATATGGCAGTGTTGCCGGTGAACGGTGTTTGTTCTTGTTAGAAGTTTGTTTTTAACTTAGCTCTTGTAGTTAAAACTTTTTTATTGCTTTTCTTTTTATTTGTGCTGGTTTTGCTTATATGAAGATATTTATGATGTTGGAAGTGTGAATGGTAACAATGTGAGGGATCTCAATGATTTCCACAATGTTGACTGGGATCAGATGGGCAACATAAGTGCAATCAGGTTGCCTCCACTAGCTGGAAACGTTGTGTTCCATGTCACGAGCACAATACTTTAACTGTTCTAGTTAAAGGGATTGTTTGGAGGTCTAGCTCATTAAGACCCACATGAGTACATCTGAAACTTTATGAATGTTTGCTCACCGTTCAGCTTTAGAGGCGTGACACAAGAGTCTATCCGGCTAAGATAATTTCCATTTTTCATAATCAAAGAGGATATGAGATGGTTGGCTGAACTAGTGCCTGATTCAATCACATCTTGGGAGGAATTTCAAGATGCATTTCTTTCCTCCTTCGAAGATGATGAAACTTCAGAGAAGTACTGAGAATTTTAAGAGGATTGAAGGTGAACCGTTGCACGAAACTTGGTTAAGGTTTCAGAAACCTCTACTCCAATGTCTAAATCATGAAGTTTCGAACTACCTTCTTCTATAATATTTATATGTGATTTTGGATGTCGTAAATAAAGGTATAGTTGATCAGTTGGTAAGAGGAGACATAATGAAACAAACATTTTTTGTTGCCTTTGAGTTGTTAGATGATATGACCAAGATAAATAAAACTTGATATACCTGAGACTACCTCATTTTCTCTACTCAAATAGGACCATCCAAGGAATAATTGGCCAAAGACCAAGAATACGATGAAAATGTGATCAAAATGATGATGCAACTGAATCTTTTGACAAAACATGTAATAGATGGTGGTCGAAAAAGTATGAATGTTGTTGGTGTTGTTGGTCATGTTCCTCTTGATAGTGTGCTTTATGATAGTGGTTATAGCGAGGAGGTACACTATATAAAAAATCAAGTCATGGGTTCTCGACCGGTATTTTCAAGGACACCTAGGAATCAAGGTTGGAACAACAGTAATGGTTGGAGCGATAGAAATTGGCAAGATCAATTCAGAGGTTGGAAGGAAAGGGAGGTTAAGAAAAATTTCTACATTCTACCCCATGATAGGGTGAAGCCCACGGAGCCGATTGTGAATTCGGAAAGCTTTTGGACCAAAGACATGTTGACTAAAATTTTGAACAAAGTTAAGACTTTAGATAAGATGTTGAAAGAGATGAAATCAAATTTTTGCAGTTGAACCAAATCGTGACTTCAAATTTAACATCTATCAAGCATTTGGAGACACAATTTAACAACATATTAGACCATCTTAACCAACATCCCAAAGGTGTCCTACCTAGTGACACGGTGACCAATTCAAAAGGTGATAACTAGCAGTGCATGACCATTCTAACACATAATGGCAAGGTTGTTTCAGGAGTTGTACCTCCACCGAAAGTTGAGAAAAAAGATGGAGTCAATGTTTCTTTATTTGAAGGTGATAAAGAATCGAAAGTAGATGACGACATTGTGATTGCGGATAAAGATGGAGATGGAGATGTGAATGAAGAAAGTGATCCTCTCGATAATCTCGGGAGTGATGGGATTGAGAAAGCTTGGGGTGGTTCATGAAAGGCTAAAAGTGTACCCCTTAAAAATTCTAACTTAGCCTTGAAGTTGAAGGAACCTCAAGTAAAGATTGATCCTTCTTTTCCCCAAAAATTGAAGAAGAAAAAGGAACTAAATTTTAGAAAATTCTCTATGTTCAATTCTCTCTCTATCATTATCCCTTTGGTAGATGCACTAACAAAGATGTCGGGGTATGCGAAGTTTATGAAGGAATTGGTAACCAAGAAGAGGACTTTTGAGTGTGAAATGATAGAGGTATTGCACCATTATAGTGCGGTTGTGACAAAGCACTTGGTTGCAAAGAAAGATGACCCTGGTGCTTTTACAATTTCATGCACTATCGAGGCTTCCAAATTTGGCAAGGCATTGTGTGATTTAAAGGCAAGCATTAACCTTATTCCTTTAGCCATCTTTTAAGAGTAAGGTTGGATACTTCTTCACCAACGACTATGAGATTTCTCATGGTTGACTGAACCATCAAAAGGCCGGTATGGATTCTATATGATGTCTTGGTAGAGGTGGATAAATTTATCTTGCTAGCTAATTTTATAATTCTTGATTGCGAAGTGGATGTTGATGTGCCCGTCATCCTTGATAGACCATTCTTGGATACTATAAGGGCATTGGTAGATGTTGAAAGAGGAAATTTGAGGTTTCAAATGAATGAGGAGGAGGTTATATTCAACATTTGCAAAGCTATGAAGCAAGTAAAGATCCTCCATGTGGTGTCAGTAGTTGATCAATCTTGGGCTACATGAAGTGAGAAGGACTACGTCGTGCCACGACATTAACTACGGTGCTGCTTGGGAGGCAACCCAAGGTGAGTAGAAATATTTAAAATAATGTGTGTTACTTGTGCAGGTGTTTGAAATGGAGAAATTAGAGTGAATGCAAAAAGGTGACGTGATGTGTCAAAATGGTGGATCGCCAAGTTAAAATGACAATCACTACTTGACCTCCTTTTGAGTCAGTTGTTGACTCTTTAGGTGCTATCAAATTAGGTGATCAAAGTTGTAATTTGGTGGATCACTGAATTGGTTGGGCAATGTCAAGTTTCACCGTCTTTTGGTGCTGAAGAAAAGGTTTGAAATATGTAAAAAAAAATTATCTTGAACGTATTTGGCGCATTGTCAAATATGTTTGGCGGAGTATTTGGCATCACCAAAATCTCATTCCTGACCAACATATATGAATGCTTTTCAAATTCCTCTCCTTTTTACTTTTCATATTTTCTCCTCTTCATTTTCTAAGCAAGTAAAGACCCTTGTAGCTTATCACTTTGCATTTTCTTTTGGGATTGTGTGGCTTTCATCAATAAAAAGTTTATTTGGTTATTCTCATTGTCAATACATCATCCTTGAGGTATGTTCTTGTCCCTTTGTTTTTACTTTTGAGATAATATTAATTGATAAGGGCTTGAGTAAGTTTTGAAAGGTTGAGAATCATAGTTTTTTGGTTGAATCATGAGTGTTATGTGTTTTGATAATTAGTGAACCCTATATCCCTAGTTGAACTTACTTTGGTTGGGCTCTTATTTTTAAAGTGATTTGTGAAATTGAATGGGTATAGGTTACATTTGATGAATAAGATGCCTGATCATTGAATGAAGTGGTGTTTTGTCCCAATTTTACCATGATGACTCATTGTTCAACCTTTAGTTGGGATGATTGCCATGAATGTTTGATGTTATGATTGCAAATGCATACGTGTTGAGTTTGTTTGTCTTGTGGGTTATGGGTGAAGTCTAAGTAACCCCCGAATTTGATTGAACGACTTGAACTTGTCCGATGATGTGGGTGATGTCTTTCTTAAGGGTAAAGTTATAGTTTGATCGAATTAGTAGTCATGGTGATAATGTTAGGATAGCAATAAGCCTATGAGCATGTGTTGCTGTTGTGATGGTGGGGTAGTGTGTAAACTTTTCCTAATTTTTTGTACATTGTGCTTGAAATTTGACTTAAGGGAAAAATTGGCCTTGCTAATCAATTTCGGTAATGGTTATTTTGACCACCAAATTTAACTCGATGATGCGCTGAGTTGTCACACACATTGCTTTTTATGCCTGATTATTAATGCTGAGTTTTTTCACTTTTGGTGATGGCATATTTCACCATCAAATTAATTTGGTGGATCACCAAACATCCATCACCAAATGTGACAGTGATTCGAGGCTTGAAAACTATGAAAAAGGCAACAGTCTATTTGACCGCCAAATTAGTTCGATAATCTGCCAAACATGTTCGGCGAACAAATTTATCAATTTGCACATCATGTTTCTCTTATGCCTACTTTTTTGTTCTTTCTTTCATACAATTGATTCTCATACATGTTTAAGCTTGTTTTGCAGAAATGACCAAACAAATATACATTTCATCTCGCGAAGGATCTAGGGCAGCTAGGGGAGTTATCATAGTCCCCGACCGAGCCCAGCAAAGACATAAAATACCTTGTAAAGAACGGGGTAAAGGAAAGAGAAAGATGGTAGAGCAAGGGGATCCTCAAAGTGATGAGGAAAGGTTCCTCAGGGTTACATGGACAAGTTCAGATAACAATGAAGTGGGGTCTAAAAATACCACACATGAGCCTCTAATTTTGGAGTCGAGTCATAGATAACAACTAATAGAGGCAATGTCCAAGGCCCTCCATAATCCTCTCCTCCAGACTTCACAGACAATCTAGGAGACCATAACCCTTAGATATTTGAATAGATTGAAAGCAACGAGGCTCAGAACTATCCTAGAGGAGAGAAGGCTATCTACAGATGGGGTCATTGATAGGTACACCAAGGTGTGGGACACTTTAAAGTTCCATAGTTTTCAATACTTTATCACACCTTGAGATTCTTACATACCGAGCTGGGTAAGAAAGTTCTATGAAGCATATGTCAAAGTGATCTCAAAGAGCAGATGTCAGGTGAAGATTACTCTTAAGCCTGTTAATTCCATGGAAGTTTGAGGTGTGATAGTCCCATGCAGTGAAACAGATACTAATGATGTCTTGGGCTGCACACATCGATACTCTCATGATCTTACCAAGATGCTAAAGGAGACAAACCTCGATGGAATCAAAGCTTGGTTAGCCCTGATGATTGGCATATCAACTATTTCATGGTTGTATGAAAGAGCTATCATTGGAAAGAAAGAGATGAATACACTGGTGTGATTCTTATTCAGGTTTATCAGTAGCAACCTTATATTATCCCAAAATGAGTCGATTCTTCGATAGTCAAAAACGACATTGGTTGGTTGCATAATGGATCACCAGAAACTTAATCTTGGTTCGATTATTATCCCAAAAATCCTCACAAGAGCGAAGTAGCTCTAGACTTCACTTCCATTCCCTAGCCTTATCACTACACAGTATAGAAGAGCCAAAATTCTTTTTGATAAAAAGAACAATGTTAAGATTACTCCATCAACCTCCACTAACATTCAGTGTAATAAGGTAAAGTTTCAAAGGGATGAAGAGGACTGGGCTAGGAAGAAGGTAGTTTATTTTACACCGGTCGTTGATGTTGAGACTCTCGAGTTCTACGCTGTAGAGCTGGCTCCTGAGGCAGGCATACCTTCTTACTCTCCTTTTTTACCTTCCTCTTCTACTCCAATTCCTTGTACTTTTGCATAGGCTGAGCCTCAGGCTCCAAAAAACCAACCCTAAATCACCAAGGTTACTATTTATAACATTGGTTGGTTAGCTAGAACGGTTAACATTCAGGCTACTCGGGTTGAGTCTTCTGTGCCTAAGATGATTGAGCGGGCCATAACTACTGCATTGGCCCCATGAATAGAGGCTGAAAAGAAACAAATAAAGTTGTTGGTGTAAGTCCCCACCTATGAGAAGAAAAATAATTCAAGAAAAGAGTTCTGGAAATTTTTTGAGTGTTAGTTGTTACGAGGGGTCTTACGGGTCGTATGTTGATATACGAGCCGTACTTGGATTCGTGGGTCCTAGGTGTGCATTCTAGTAGCTGAAGTTTGAGAAGTCACTAAGGTACGAGGGCCCTTAAGGGCCGTAAAAGTTTCCACGAGCCGTACCCAGTGTTTGTAGGTTGTAGGTCATTCTTGGTAAAAATATGATAATTTCTGAAGTAGGATGTACGGCTTATCAGACGGATCGTACAGTGACTTATGAGTTGTAAGTCTGGTCATGGAATATGAATCAGAGAAAAGTTTTTGAGAGTTTAAAATGTCATCAGACTAGACCCTTATCCACGGCCCGTGGAATGGACCACGACCTATAGATAGGGTCTCGTGGTCCTATCCGGTAAGATTTTAAAAAGGGTAAATTCGACCTTTCCTACTGTCTAATGCTTATACTATGTCATTTTGACCTTTAAAATACCCCTTATCAACCATCATAACCCTAATCCACTCCACTCCTCTCATTCCAAAACACTCTAAGTCCCAAAACACTCTCAAGTTTTCCCCAAGGTTTCAAGCAAGAAGGTGCAATCTAGGGTTATGAATTTCTCATCATTTTTCCAAGGTTTGTTTCATATCCTAACACTAAAGTATGTGGGTTTTAATTGTGGAAACCTTTCTTCCACAAGCTCAACCAATCCTCTTCCTCATTTATTTTCAAGTTATGGAGTTTTCTGGATGTCTTTATGAACTTTTTATTTTGATGATATTATGAAGTATTTCATGATGTTATGACTTTCTATATTACTAATCAAGGCCAAGCTATGTGAAGCCTATGATTTAAATGGGGGTTTGATGATACCCTAGTCAAGCTTTATGATGCTTGTTGGTGGGTTATTTTGAATAATGCTAAAGTGATATTGTTTTGCTCCTCTCATGATATATACTCATGGTTTGCATGGTTTTAAGACTTGTATGCATGAACCCACCATGAATGATTTAAGAAAAACATGTCAAGACTCTTCTATGATGAATGCCTATGGCAATTTACGTATGTTATGCATGTTGAGATTGACAAGAGGGCTAATAAGAACGCTATGTGCTCATGCACATGATATGAATGATAAGAATTATGTAAAGCCCTAACTTTGATGCTAAAAGTCATGATTAATGAGCTAATCCAAGAATAATATTATGATATTTTGAGACTATGCATGCTATGACTATGATTATATTTTAGGTATTCCGTGGGATTGTGACCTAGCACCGAGAGGACCTTGGTAGTCTCCCATTGTCCCTACACTATATGCCACCATACATATGATATTGGTTTTCCCTATATGGGCTTGAACCTACCAAAAAGGCTATGCTATAAAGTAAGGACATCATGTGAAACCGACTAAAAAGGTTGTGCCGTAAGGTGGTGACACTCTCTAACATGGCCATTCCGTAAGAATAGTGCTTGGTTTACCTTGGCAAAGTAGACCACTCCATGCCCGGTGTGGAGTGGACACCAAAATTTCAAGTAGTAGCTCGCTTGATCTTATATTTCGATTATGGTCCCTTCCCACTATGTATATGTTTCCACGTAAATTTATGATTTCATATGTATGTTTAATTAAGCATTGCCATTCATGTCATATTGAGAATATACTAATTTTTATGATTATGCATATTGCCTACTCATGATTTATGTTCCTTGTTGCATTTGCATCCCACATACTTAGTACATTCTAAGTACTAACCCATATTCTTTTACGTACACGATCTAACCATGTAGGAATCAGAGCTCCTTTCCATCCTCTTCCTCCATGTGACTAGACAATTTGAGTGATGTTTGCTATTTGTGAGTCCTCCACATCCGGGGACAATATTGATTTACTTTCATGCTTTTATTTAGACTTGTCTAGTTTTGGATACTATCTTTTGAGGGTAAGCATGGGAGATATCTTGGCCCCTGCTTTATTCATGATTAAAGGTGTTGTTGGATATGACTATGCAATGTACATATTAGCTTGACTCCTTATGATTATGTAATTATTGAAAAGTTCCCTTAGTCCTTATTCCCTTATATGCTTGTTGTATGTTGGTGTTGAGAAGAATGTCCCAGGTTCCTATCTATCCCCATAGTATGAGTCATACTTATCCACCCCGTTGACTTTACTTTCTATGTGATACATGCTAATCCTCCTCCCGATAACATACCCATAGTGTGAATCTAAAGTCCCGCTTCACTTAGAACTAAGTGTTATTTGTTTATTAATTATTTATTCTTCCACAACCAATGATGTGTTATGCATGCTTAAGAAGGCTTATTTGTGGACCCCTTCAAGTTCCCATTCACTGTTTCACGTCTAGGCCCTAGGCTTGGGTCATGACAAGCTTGGTATCAGAGCACTAAGTTTGTAAATGATCCTTGGAAATCCAACATACCGCATCAAGTAGAGTCTTGTTCATGGTATTAAAGCGCACCATAACTATGAATGGGAGGCTATGAGATATTTCAGGAAATGATCCAAATCTTTATACTCTATGTCGTGCTTATATTTGAATTAATATTTCCTATCTCTAATGAGTGATTTTTTTCTCTTCTAGATCATGCCTCAGAGATGAATAATACCAAGAGCTCCTAATCCCGAGGGTGAGACCTCTCCAGCTCCGCAAGCCCCTCCAGCAGAAGAAAAAGTGGTCACTCATGCCAAATATCGGCATGTGGTTACTCTATTGGCGAGGGTCGTGGCCAACCAAGGGGCCCAAGCTCCTTTTGTTCCTACTCCAGCCTCAAGGGAGAGGGACTTCACAAGAATGAATCCTCTGGAGTTCTATGGATCCAAGGTTGACGAGGATCCCCAAGAGTTACTTGATGAGGTGTATAAGGTTTTGGCTATCATGGGGGTAAGATTGAAAGAAAAAGTGAAATTGGCAGCCTACCAACTCAAAGGACTTGCTCAAACTTGGTATAATCAATGGAAGATGGAGAGGCCGGAAGATGAACCCATACCCTGGGAAGAGTTCAAAGTTGTTTCCCTTGATCACTTCTTCCCATTTGAACTAAGGAAAGCAAAGATGACAGAGTTCATGAATCTCAAACAAGGTTTGATGAGTGTAAGGGAGTATTCCCTTAAGTTTAATATTCTTTCGAAGTATGCTCCACACTTGGTGGCCAATGCAAGGTCAAGGATGCACAAGTTTGTCTCGGGTGTGTCCGATTTGATCAATAAAGAATGTCGTACCGCCATATTTATCAGGCATCTGGATATCTCTTAGCTTATGACATATGTCGAGCAAACTGAGGGGAGAAGCTTAATAAGAGAAGGATGGGGGAGTCTAAGAAGGCTCGACATGATGGTGGTTTCCAAGGTACTAAGGGTGGTTGTTTTCATCAAGGCCACAAATTCAAAGGCCATGGGTCTTCCAATGCCCAAGGCCAAAGGTTTGCTAATGATAGGGTTCCCAACCCTAGGGCCCAAGGTGGAAATGGTGGGATGACTCTTCTAAGGTGCCCAAGATGTGGAAGAAATCATAGCAGTGTATGTTTGAGGAACACGAGTGCTTGCTTTGGGTGTGGCAAGGTGGGCCACAAAATTGCCGAATTTCCTCATGCTCAAAACAAAGGTAGAGATGGTCGTCCTCAAGGACAAGGTGCCTATGATGATTAGAGGGCACAAGGTGTCCAACAAGGAGGTGCTCCACGTCATAACCATTTTTATGTTCTTCAAGGGAGATAAGGGGTTGATGAGATGTCCGACATTGTTATTGGTATGTTAAAGATCTATAATTTTGATGTGTATGCTTTATTGGATCAGAGTACTACTCTCGTTTTCATTACTCCTTTTGTTTCTAATAGGCTCCATATGTGTCCCAAATTATTATATGAACCTTCTGGGGTGTCTACCCCTATCAGTGAGTTTATTTTTGCTAAAAGAGTCTATAGGGGTTGTCCCGTGTCTATATTGCATAAAGTCTTGCCTTGCGATTTTGTTGAACTAGATATGGTACATTTTGATGTTATTCTTCAAATGGATTGGCTACATACATATCATGCTACCATTGATTGTAGAACTCGTAAGGTTAGATTCCAATTTCCTAATGAACCCATCCTTAAGTGGGAAGGTCATGACTCTGTGGTTAAGGGTAGGTTTATCTCTCATCTTAAAACCCAAAAGTTGATTTCCAAAGGTTGCATTTATCATTTTGTGTGGGTTAGGGATGTCGAGTCTAAAGTCCTTTCTATTGAGTCAGTTCCGGTGGTTAGTAAGTTTCTTGATGTATTTCTCGATGAACTTCCCAGTATCCCTCCCGAAAGAGAAATAGACTTTGGTATATACCTCCTCCTCGATATACAACCCATTTTTATTTCTCCCTATCAAATGGCCCCGACGGAGTTGAAGGAGTTAAAGGACCAAGAACTTTATTGGAGAAGGATTTCATAAGGCCTAGAAAGTCATCTTGGGGTGCACTGGTGTTGTTTGTAAGAAAGAAAAATGGTACACTTAGAATGTGTATCGTCTACTAATAACTCAATAGGGTCACCATGAAGAACAAGTATCCCTTTCCAAGGATAGATGACTTATTTGATGAATTGCAAGGGGCTAGCTATTTCTCAAAGATTGACCTTCGGTCCAAATATCATCAATTGAGGGTAAGGGAGTGTGACATTCCCAAAATGTCCTTCTGAACCAGATATGGGCATTTTGATTTTGTGGTAATGTCCTTCGGCCTAACCAATGCTTCGACGATATTTATGGATCTCATGAATTAGGGTCTTTAAACCCTACCTCGATATGTTTGTGGTAATTTATATTGATGACATTTTGATTTACTCCTAGAGTGAAGAGGAACATTCAAAACATCTAAGGGTATTATTGTAAAGGTTGAGGGAAGAAAGGTTATTTGCCAAGTTTGACAAATATGAATTTTGGTTGAAGGAAGTTGCCTTCCTAGGGCATGTGGTGTCGGATGAAGGGATCAAGGTGGACCCGAAAAAATATGGAAGTAATAAGAAATGGGCCTAGACCCTTGACTCTGACAAATATTAGGAGTTTCTTGGGTTTGGTGGGGTATTATCGAAGGTTCATGAATGGTTTTCTCTTCAATTGCTTCACCTTTGACCAAGTTGACACAAAAGAAGGCCAAATTTATGTGGATCAATGAATGTGAAAGAAGTTTCCAAGATTTGAAGGACAATCTTACATCTGCTCCTATCTTGACCTTATCGAAAGGATTAGAGGGGTTTGTGATGTATTGTGATGCTTTGAGGGTCGGTTTGGGATGTGTTTTGGTGTAAAATGACAAAGTCATTGCCTACTCTTTTAGGCAATTGAAGGTGCATGAGCATAATATCCTACCTATGATCTTGAATTAGTGGCCATGATATTTGTTTTGAATATATGGAATCATTATTTGTATGGGGTTCGTGTAGATAAATTCACCGATCACAAGAATCTCCAATATGTGTTCACCCAAAGAGACCTTAATTTGAGGCAAAGAAGGTAGCTGGAGTTCCTTAAAGATTATGACATAAGTGTGCATTACCATCTGAAAAAAGCTAATGTTTTGGTTGATGCCCTAAGTTGGGTGTCCATGGAGAGTGTGGCTCATATTGAGGATAGCAAGAAAGAATTGGCAATGAAGGTCCATCGGTTGGCTAGGGTGGGGGTTAGATTGAAAGAGGCCAAAAATGGTGGTGTGGTAGTGGTAGATGGTTCCACGTCATCCTTGATTGAAGAACTCAAATCCAAACAAGATCTTGACCCCATTTTGGTAGAATTGAAGTTATTGGTAAATGATGTCAAGGTGGAGGTTTTCTCCCAAAGGGGAGATGGTGCTCTTAGGTACCAAGGTAGGTTATGTGTGCTCGGTGTTGATGAGTTGAGGGATCTAATCTTTAAAGAGGCACATAATTCATCTTATTTTGTCCACTCTAGTTCTACCAAGAGGTATAAATATTTGAGAGAGATATATTAGTGGAGGGAGGGGTATGAAGAGGGATATTGCCAAATTTGTAGTCAGTTGCCATAATTGTCAACAAGTCAAGGCTGAACACCAAAGGTCAGGTGTCCTAGCATAAGATATTGAGATTCCTACTTGGAAGTGAAAAGAGATCAATATAGATTTTGTGATTGGTTTGCCAAATACCAGGAGACATTAAGATTCCATTTGGGTTATTGTTGATAGAATGACCAAATCAGTTCACTTCCTACCGGTTAAAACTTCTTATGGTGCCGAAGATTATGCCAAGTTGTATGTTCATGATATGGTGAGATTGAATTGGGTCCCATTATCTATTATTTTAGATCGAGGTGTTCAATTTATGTCACACTTTTGGAGGTCCTTTCAAAAGGGCCTTGGTACCAAAGTCAAGCTTAGTATGGCTTTTCACCCGCAAATGGATGACCAAGTTGAAAGGACCATCAAAACTCTTGAGGATATGCTAAGGGCTTATGTCTTAGAGTTTAAGGGGAGTTTGGATGGACATCTTCCACTCGTTGAGTTTGCCTATAACAATAGTTACCACTCTAGCATTGAAATGGATCCCTTTGAAGCTTTATATGGTAGACATTGTCCATCCTCAGTTGGGTGATTTGAAGTAGGGGAAATGGCTTTGTTGGGTCTGGATTTGGTGATGGAAGCTTTGGAGAAGGTAAGAATAATAAGAAAGAGGTTGAAAACGTATCAAAGTTGGCAAAAGTCTTATGCTAATACTAGAAGGAGAGACCTCAAATTTGAAGTTGATGATTATGTGTATTTAAAGGTTTCGTTGATGAAGGGTGTGGTTTGTTTTGGCAAGAAAGGAAAGTTAAGACCTAGATATTTAGGGCCCTACTAGGTCTTGAGTCGTGTTGGTAAAGTTGCATATGAATTTGAGTTTCCCCCGGAAATGAGTATGATTCATCCAGTTTTCCATGTTTCTATGTTGAGAAAGTATATTAGAGACTCTAGTTCCATTGTTCCGTTAGAAGTGGTGAACGTTAATGAGAACTTCACCTATGAGGAAGTCCTGGTGGAAATATTGGATAGGCAAGTCAAACGGTTGAGGAAAAAAGACATACCATCCGTCAAGCTCCTTTGGAGGAACCAACAAGTTGAAAGTGCCACTTTGGAAGCCGAAGCGGATATGAAAAAATGATACCCCTATATCTTCCATTCTAACCAACCTTGAGGTATTATGTATTTCCCTCATTAAGAACCTTCTTTCATTGCATGTCATTCTCATGTCGTTTATGCATAAGTATGTAATTTTGGGATTTCCATTATAGATATTATTTGAAGTATGATTTGAAAGTTTTCATAATGTATATGTTGCATTTTGCATATGATGAATGAATTTCATTCCTTAGAACTTGACTTAGTAACATTCGGGGATGAATGTTTCCAAGGGGGAGATATTGTAAGGCCCCACCTATGAGAAGAAAAATAATACAATAAAAGAGTTCTAGAAATTTTCTAAGTGTCAGTTATTACGAAGGGTCTTACAGGTTGTATGTTGATGTACGAGCCGCACTTGGATTTATGGATCCTAGATGTGCATTCCAGTATCTCAAGTTTGAGAAGTCACTGAGGTATGAGGGCCCTTACGGGCCATAAAAGTTTCCACAAGCCGTAACCAGTGCTCGTAGGTTGGAGGTCAGACTTGGGGAAAATATGATAATTTCTTAAGTGGGATGTATGACTTATCAGACGACCCATAAAGTGACTTACGAGCCGTAAGTCTGATCGTGGAAGGTGAATCAGAGAAAAGTTTCTGAGAGTATGAAATGTCATTAGATGAGACCCTTATCCACGACCCATAGAATGGACCACAGCCCGTAGACAGGGTCCCGTGCTCCTGTCCGACAAGATTTTAAAAAGAGTAAATTTGACCTTTCCTATTGTCTAATGCTTATACTATGTTGTTTTAACCATCAAAAGACCCCTTATCAGCCTCTATAACCCTAATCCACTCCATTCCTCTCATTCCAAAACACTCTAAGTCCAAAAACACTCTCAAGCTTTCCCCAAGGTTTTGATGCAAGAAGGTGCAAGCTAGGGTTCCGAATTTCTCATCATTTTTAAAGGTTTTTTTGTATTGTAACACTAAGGTATGTGAGTTTTGATTGTGGAAACCTTTCTTCCACAAGCTCAACCAATCCTCTTCCTCATTTATTTTTAAGTTATCTAGTTTTATGGAAGTCTTTACGAACTCTTTATTTTCACGATATTATGAAGTATTTTATGATGTTATAACCTTATATATTACTAACCAAGGCCAAGCTATGTGAAGTCTATGATTTAAATAGGGTTTTGATGATACCCTAGTCAAGTTTTATGATGCTTGTTGGTGGGTTATTTTGAATAACGCTAAAGTGATATTATTTTGCTCATCTCATGATATATACTCTTGATTTTCATGGTTTTAAGATTTGTATGCAGGAACTCACCATGAATGATTTAACAAAAACATGCAAACAAATAACTAATTTGCAGCTCTAGAAGATGCAGATAACCTTGACAAAGCAGAGATACCAAAAGATAAAGAAAATAGTGGCTTAACGACTAAAGTATGAGTTAAGAAAAAATTAAATCTGAAGGAGGGGGAGAACAAAGAGAAAAACAACCCAAAGGACACAGAGGAGAAAGTAGCTAGCACAAGGAATCAAGATAAATTCATGGAACCTCAGACTACGTTAGTTGAATTGAAGGATGTGGAGAGTGCTAACAAGGGTGATATCTTGGGAAACAATAAGGAAAATAATGGGTCTATCAGTATTGACCTTGAAGACAGTGTTAACATTGTTGATAATCCCAACCCTATAGCTCCTACAGATCTAGTAGATAGCCCAGAAATCCAGCTTGAAGACTCTAAAGTCTCAGAAGAGGTAGACGTAATAGATTAAAACATTGCCTAAATTTCTAAGGATGGGGATCTATCCCCCAGACAAGTGGATGCATTGAGGAGTGGGATGAAAAGAAGCCATAGTACTCTACCATTTTAGGTTAAAACAAGAAGCAGTAAGGATAAGGGAGGATACAATGATCAATGATAGACAAACTTTTATTTTGAAATATAAGGTCAGTTAAAATTCAAAAAGTCTTTGAGAGAATAATTGACCTTAATAGGAGACATCAATACTATTTTATTAGTCTTATGGAGCCTTTTTAAGAGGCTTTAAAATTAACTCAATATGCAAGGAAGTTGGGGTTTGAGAATGTGTTGTGCAACTCTAGCTCTAAAATGTTGCTCTTTTGGTCAAAGGACTGGAATGTAGAGAATATTGAAGACTCTGGCCAACAGGTTACCTTAACTTTCTCCCTTAATTAAAGATTTTTTAAGGTGTCTAGTGTATATGCTAGATGTACTTTTGTGGAGAGACTAGAACTTTTGGAGTCTTTACATAGTGTAGCAGAGAATACTCTAGTTCCCTAGATTATGGAAGGTGATTTTAATGTCATTCTTTTTGAGGAAGAGAAATTGGGTGGGTTACCATTCAACTCTGTTGATGCTTGAGATTTTGCCAACTGTATTAGCTGTTGTGGTTTATCTGAGTTGAGTATTTTAGGTAGTTAATACAGTTGGTGAAATTGAAGAATTGAAGATGATTGCTTTTTTGAAAGGCTGGATAGAGTTTTAGTCAACCAAGAGTTCTTAGACATCTTTCCTTCGTCTATGGTTCATCATCTTAGGCAGGGCTCGAATCATGCATCCCTTCATGTTCTCTATAATTCTCAAGTAGAGGCCCCCAAAAGACCTTTTAGGTTCTTGAGTTTTTGGCTTAAGCATAAACAATTTAAAGAGGTGGTGGAAGAGAATTGGAAGTTAAATTTTGTAGGGGATCCATTTACTATGTTCTATGCCAAAATCAAAAAGGTCAAGACAACTCTTACAATCTAGGGCAAAAATGCTTTTAGAAATATCTTCCAAAAAGTGGCTACCTTGGAGGAAGATGTAAAGGTAAAGAAAATTCAATTTGAGACTACCCCCCTCAATGGAAAACAAAGAGGACCTCCATAAGTCTAATGCGGAACTGAAAAAGTATTGACACTTAGAAGAGAAATTTTGGAGACAAAAGGCTGGAATGAGATGATTTGTTGAAGGAGATAGAAATACCAAGTTCTTTCACTCGTATATTACTAGGAGAAGGAGAAGTCTGAGAATTAATGAAATCAAAACTAGAGAGGGGGATGTGATGAATTTTGAGGAAAACATTGGGATTGAGGCAGTCAGACATTTTGAGAAGCAGTTTTCAGAGAATTTACTCCCAAAAAATTATAGGATACTTAACTGCATCCCTCATTTAATTAATAAGGAGGAGAATCAAGTCATTACTGTTATACCTAGCAATGAATAGATTAAGCAGGTATTCTCTAACCTGAATGGGGACAGTGCAAGAGGACGTGATGGATTCACTAGTGTTTTTTTCCAACACTATTGGGATATTGTAAGAGGAGATATTGTGAAAATGGCGCAAGCTTTCTTCTGTGGTTTCCATCTCCTTATATTCATCACCCACACCAACTTGGTTCTTGTACCTAAAAAGGAGAGAGTGAAAAATCTGGAGGATCTTAGACCTATCAGCTTATGCAACTTTGTGAATAAGATTTTTTCAAGACTTATCCAAAAAAGACTCTCTACTGTGATTCCAAAAATCATCTCCAAGAATCAATTTGGCTTTATTAAAGGAAGAAACATTGCTGAAAATGTGCTACTGGTACAGGAAATTATTAGAGATATTGAAAAGAGGAATACCCATCATCGTGTGGTTGTGAAGCTAGATATGGCTCAGACATATGATAGGCTCCCATGGGTCTTCCTAATCAATGTTCTAAGAAGGTTTGGTTTCTCTGAGGTGATGATAGATATGATCTGGAGACTCTTGTCCAATAATTGGTACTTATTTATTGTCAATGGCCAATCCTATAATTTTTTTAGTCTTCCAGAGGTGTCAAGGAAGGAGATCCCTTGTCCCCCATCTTGTTCATTATTACTACGGAGGTGTTATCTAGGGGTCTGAATAATCTATTTTATGATGTGAGATATATTAGATATGGTATGCCTAAGTGGAGCCCTCAAATCAACCATCTTGCTTATGCAGATGATACCATATTGTTTAGATCAGGATATACATATTCTATTCTGCAGATAATGAAGGTTATCAATGGTTATGAAAAAGTCTCTAGGCAAAAGGTTGACAAAGATAAAAGTTGTGTATGTCCATGACAAAAGTCCTTTGGTTATTTCTATTAGTTGAGGAAAATATCTGGTCTTAGGATTGGTAATTTTTCTTTTATCTACTTGGGATGTCCTGTCTTCCTAGGTAGAAGAAAGATCTCATACTATGAGGGCTTAGTAGCCAAGTCTCCAACAGGATTAGAGGATGGCACAATATATTTTTGTCCTATGGGGCTACGTCCTTATCAATAGTGTTCTGTCCTTTATTCCCCTTTACCTTCTATCCATGATGAACCCCCTAAAAGGATTTTGGATCAGATTCATAAGTTGTTTGCCTCCTTATTCTGAGGCAAGATGGGTGGAGAAAGGGGAAAGCATTGGGTTAAGTGGGATGACCTATGCTTCCCATATAGTGAAGGAAGGTTTAACTTCAAATCTCTCCATGAAATCTCTAAGACCCTTTTTGCGAAGCTTTAGTGGAAATTTAGATCTAATGTGGACTCCATGTGGAGTACGTTCATGTGGAATAAGTACTGCAAGAAAGCTCATCCAATTTTAGCTATGAGTAAAGAAGGGTCAAATGTGTGGAAGAAGTTGACTAATATCAGAGGTGAGATCGAGCAATATATTTGGTGGTACATCAAGAAGGGTTCTCTAAGCTTTTGGTTGGACAACTGGACTAAAAATGGAGCACTCTACTATTTGGTAGAGCAGGGCAAAGAGGATGAGACTGAGCCACTGAGGTAAGAGATTTCATTAGCAATGACCCCTGCGATAGAACCAAGCTAAAAGAGGTGTTAGATGAGGCCTTAGTAGACTACATCATTGGCAACATTTCCCCTGTGCTACCGGAGGAAGCAGACCATTCTAGAACAATCATTTGGTTTGGTTCATTCTTTGATTGTTCCTGCCACGTCATTGATAAACAATTTATTGGGCAATACTCAATACAATTACCACAAAATATACATATTCCAAAATCAATATTTCCTGGTGGATGCCTTAAGCCAATGGGTTTTTTTCCACCAAAATCTTCCTTTCAAGCTTTGAGAAGGAAAAAGGATGATATCTGGTGGATGGACAACATTTAGATTAAGAGGGTACCTTTTAAAATATATTTTTTCCAATGGAGGGTTTGGAAAAAGAGGGTGTCTATTGAGGATAATCTAAAGAGGATGAAAGTTTGTTTGGCCTCTAGATGTTACTGTTGTGACAGAGGTGGAGAGGAAATCATGACACATCTTTTTCTAACAGCCCGCATAGCTTTAAAGCTTTGGAGGCAGTTTACTTCTTGTACAGGTAAATCATGAAGGAATCATATCTCCAACAATAAATCACTAGATGGTATACCAAAAATATCTCCAGGAGAGTACAACATATTTTAAAGGCAATCCCTCTCATTATTATGTGATTTCTATGGAGGAGAAGAAACCTAAGAAGACATGAAAAAGATATGACATTTTACACTTTTGTGTTTAAATGTCAACAGGTCATATACTTAAATACCCCTGGGTGCAGGCTCCTAAGGACTGGGTTGGACTAATACAATCTTTGGACTCATTCAGACCAAAATTATATCAACATCCTGTGAGATGGACTCTTCCTATCACCAACCAGATTAAAGGCAATACGGATGGAGCCTATAGGGGAAACCCTAGGTTGAGTTCCTATGTCTTCTTCTTGAGAGATCACAAAAGTAATCTTATATATGCAGAAGAAGAAGAAGAAATGGGCTACAAAATCAACATGGAAGAAGAAACGAGGGCAATCCTAAGATGTCTCAATTACTGTCTTACTAATTAGATTCATCATATTATTCTGGAAACTGACTTTCTAAGTCTTCTAAAAATCATTAGAGGGGAATAGAAGATTCCATGGGCCATCAAAGAGCAAATTGAAGAAATTCAGTTATGTATGTAAACAATCCAAGCCAACATTCATCACATTTACAGAGAAGCAAATCAACTTGCAGATAAGTTAACTAATCATGCCCTGGATCAGGGAGGGAGTTTACATTTCTACAACTTCTAAGATCTCCCTAAGCATTGCAAAAAGATAGTTAAATGTGATAAGGTGCAAATCTTCTCTTTACGCATCAAAACAAACCCTATCAAATCATATGGGGACTAACCACAGGGTGCAAAAATGGAGACTAGGAGCTAGCATGTACAAGCTATATACATATCTACAGAAACTACTCCTATGAATATATCAGGTCAACTTTCAAAAAGGTCCCGTTCAAAAAATAGGGTAGCACTTTATATCCTTATGTTAGATCTTCTAGAGAAGATAGATCTGGACTTCATTACCACTTCTCATCCTGGAAAGGGAAGAAACAACAAGTAAGAGGGTGTCTTAAGGTTTTCAGCACGATAGTTAGAGCTACAATTCGTGGTGGTGAAAGAAAATCTACCCAGATGAGGTTCTTCAAGGCCTAAAACCTCAGACCATAAAATACTTTCTGTCATGGAGCTGCGGAGAAGATAAACAAAGTTGAGAATAATGATTATCAGGTGGAAATGTTTGAGGAAATGAACTTACCGTCTTTGGAGATCAAGAACAAACAAGATTTTCATGGTTGGAAGAGAATATTAGGTGAGATTAATTATCCAGAAGTACAAAAGCCAAAACTTTGAGTTGGTCAAAGCTACAAGATATATTTAGAGTACTTGAGAAGACTATTTTTGAAAACTGATTGGTCTTTACATGGAAGTAGGGGTTTTCTAGGGGTTATCTGGGCCGATTTCTTTGAGCCTATTGTTTTCACTCTTTTTGTAAATTCGGATGTTTATGAATAAAAAGGCCCATGGCCTTTTTAAACAAAAACAATGTGGATCATAAATATTTTTAAAAAGAATTCAATGTTATTGACCGTTAGGGCATAAGTGAGCTAAACATATAACTAGATTAAATACTTTTAATAAAGTAAGAGAATGAAAAGTATATTTGAGGAGATGTCGTTGCTAGTGCCAGCTAATATTTATATCACATTATTATCTGTACGAGCTCATCCATACACGTATACCTTCTGACGCCTTTATTTTTAGTCTCTTCATGAGACACATCATCATTAGAGATGGCAATGGGACGGTGCGGGGCGGATGTGGGGCGGGTTTAGAGCTTTGCGGGATGGATGCGGGTTTAATGTTATGTGGGACGGGGCGGGTTGAAATAACTATTTTTAAAACTAATGCGGGGCTGGGCGGGTTGCGGGTTCAAAAAATCAAATAGTAATTCGATGAAAATTAAATATTTGTAATTAGTAAAAATCAAAGATGTTGGGGTAACAGATATTGTAAAGTCTAAGCTTCTAGAAATAACAGGATATATGGAAGGTGAATTCCCAATCAGATATCTTGGGCTCCCTTTATCCCCAAGGAAATGGACTAAACTGGATTGTAATCAATTATGCCTAAAGATAACTGAAAAGATCAGATCAGTTTCAAACAAACACCTCTCCTATGCAAGAAAACTACAAGGAGAAAATTGCACTTGTGGCGTGGGAGAACATATGTAAAACAAAGAAACAAGGAGGCCTGAGTATAAAATGTTGTAAATACTGGAATGTAGCATCAGTGGGAAAACATATATGGATGCTAATGGAACATAAGGAGGCGTTATGGGTGAAGTGGGTCAATGAGCTATATATACAACAAGTTTTGGACAAGTATACCTCCTGGAGACTGCAGTTGGTACTGGAAAACATTACACAAACAAAAACAAAAAATGAGAGATTGGTATATAGATGGGAAGTACTGTCTTTCAGGGAACGACAAATACTCGATTGCTTTAGGCTATGAAAGATTAACTGGCACAGAACCAAAATGGGAATTTGCTGGATTATTGTGGAATAGATATGCAGTTCCAAAGCATTGTTTTATCAACTGGCTGGCTGTTAGGAAAAGACTTCTCACTAAAGACAGAATGCAAGCTATGGGATTGACACTAGAAAACATTGATTGTCCTCTATGCAGTAATTCAATACCTGAGAGTGCAGAGCATCTATTTGTAAATTGTTCATGGATCACAGAGGTATGGAAGGAGATACAACACTGGTTAGGAACAAGTCTTCCAAGAAAAGGAGTAAGGGAGACGCTACTGGGAATAAAGAAGAAACATTGGGTGAGAGAAAAGAAAGAACTGGTGGCTGCTGCGTATGAAGCTGTTATATACCACACATGGATTGCTCGGAATGAGAAGATTTTCAAGAAGGCATGGATTGATGAGAAGATGGGAATTCAACAAGTAAAACATATAATCAAAGGACGAGCTATGGAACTAAAGGAAAAGAAATGCAGGAGTAGATGTATAGGTTTCATTCAAAGAATTTGTAGTTAATAGAAGATGAGATCTAATGTACTAGTACCAACGTGTTGGTAACTAGGACGGAGATACTCTTTGCAATGTAACAATTTATTTGATTGGTATGGCAATAGTTTACCTTTATTGCTAAAAAAAAAACATAATTTTACGTTATGGTCGTGTAAAATTTGAGTATCTTTACGATAACTTTTTTTTTTTTTGTTATAGTGATGTTTGAATTATGGGATTACAATTTTAGAGTACATTATGGAATTATTTTATGTCATGTTTAGTAGATATTTTTGAAACATTCGTAAAATATTTATTTTATGGATAATTTATAAAATAAATTATGGAATTATTTTATCACTAATATTCGATTATCTCATGATTAATATAAAGTATTGTCTCCCGACAGGCCAACTAAAATGTTCAATGTAATTTGATTTGGTATATTTTATTATTATTTTAAATCAAATGGTATGTGTATAAAGTTAAGTTACACATGATTGAGAGAGAAGTGTGATGGACTAAGTCATGGTACAATTATTTGATGGACTAAGTCATGGTACAATTATTTGTAATTTTTTCGCAGGTCGCGGAGATGAGGATGTTGAGATGGATATGTGGACACACTAGAGAGATAAGATTCAGAATGAGATCATTCGGGGAAGTTAATGGTAGCCTCTGTGGCAGACAAAATGAAATAAGCGAGATTGTGATGGTTTGAGCATATGCAGAGAAGAAGTGTTGATGCTCCTGTCAGGAGGTGCGAGAAGATAGATCTAGGGGTTACGCGGAAGGTAGAGGAAGACCGAAAAAGTATTGGGGAGAGGTGATTAGACAGGATATGACACAATTTTGTATCATCAAGGACATGACCTTAGATAGAAAGGAATAGAGGTCGCATATTAAAGTAGAAGATTATAGAAAGCTAGTAAAGGTAAAATGATGTCGGGCTTTGACAGTACAAAAGTTCTAATTAGATTAAGCTATTAATTATAGGGTTGCTTCTTATTTAATTAAAAGTCATTTCTAGTATTTAGCTGTGATTACTGCTAAAAAATTGATAATTAAGCTATTCTAGTATTGGAATCTTCTCACTAATTAAATTATAAATAAATAAAATTGTTTTTTTTTCTAACAGATTAAATGTGATAGTCACACATACAATATACACACACAATATATAATTTTTGTACTAAGAATAAAATTAATATTTTAAAAATAAAAATACCAATTTTTTTTTTTAGAAAATATTAATTTTTTTTAAAAAAAAAAATTTAGTTGAAGAAGTACATAACTATACATGTGCTTGCCTAAAGGATTTAGATATGCCAAACCTTTTTAGTTACTTTTTAAAATTAGGTGAAAATTAAACAATTTGACTTCAAATATATGATAAAATATATAATATGCATTTAATAATTTTTGAGAAAAAATTATTTATTTACAAAATATATTCCATCTTATTTAGTAATCAAACAAGGAATATAAAAATGCTAAATTTTTATCGATCACTCTAGTATTATATAAAATTTATTAACAAAAACATAGTTAATATAGTCTCATATATGAGGTTTGAGAAAAATGAAATATATTCAGACTTTATTTTTATCTTTGTAAAATAAAATATTTATAAAAAATTTTCTTAAATTCTACTATTTTAGATAAATTCTCATGAATTTGGAATGATTTTTTTTTTTTTTGGAATAATTTCCTATCATGTGATTTTAGTTTTACTACCTAATCCCATATCAATACTTCTCATGTGATTTTTTTTTAATGTATAGATAATTACAT
The DNA here is from genome assembly GCA_038996855.1 of Solanum aculeatissimum. Classification (NCBI taxonomy): domain Eukaryota; kingdom Viridiplantae; phylum Streptophyta; class Magnoliopsida; order Solanales; family Solanaceae; genus Solanum; species Solanum aculeatissimum. The sequence goes on along the minus strand of JBCEWC010000017.1, from coordinate 87,858 downwards.
GTGAAAGTTTGTATGAATAATTACCTTTTTAAATTTTTTTTATAAAATATTTATTGGTTTTATACATATTTTTTGTTTATTATCTAGATATTTTAAATTTAAAAAATATTTACCATTTATAACAATTGTATTATGTATTAAAAGTGAATTATATAAACAATATATATGTATTAAAATGTCTTATAATTATTTTGATAAAAAAACTACACTATATATAAATGATGTATTAAAATTATAAAAATATATTATAAGTGTCTTAAAATATATTAAACTTAGATTTTGATAAAAAAAATCTGCATTATGTATTAAAAGTGAATTATATATGTATTAGAACTGTATTGCTATAAATGGTAAATAAATAAGATTTTTAAATAAGATTTAACATGTTTAAATAAGATAGTACAATTTAAAATTATTTAAAATAATAATTAATATTATCGGTTCATCGCGCAAGTATGTATATTAGTTTATTTAAAAGCAATAAAGTTACATTGAATCCTAATCAACTAATGCAACTTATAATTACTTTGCACACATGAATAAGTTTGTGAAACTAAAGATTAGTATAATTAATTAGCCCATTGCATACATACTACTTCCCAAAATATACATCTTAACTCAAAAAAAAAAATTAAAAAAAGAAGACTTTTCTACATGTATTACTATAGATTATGGTGGAATTGGTTAAAATAAGTATTATTTTTGTATAAAAAATATACTATAATATAATTACTTTTTATTTCTTAATTTATGTGATTTACTATTATTTTTAATCAATTTTAAAAGAAATGACATATTACTATATTTAGTAATGTTTTAATTTTAAAATGTTTTTTTTACTTTACTGAAATGATTTATAATTATACAAACATCTAATACTTATTTTAGACCATAAGTTTCGAAAGTTTTTCTATCTTCTCAAACTCCGTGCAAAATCAAACCAACTCTTATAAAATGAACGGATGGAGAAACATAGAAAGTGATCAGATAAGTTATCTAGGTTATAGTATTAGTTTAATTTGAGAATTATAAGATTAGAATATCTCGATTTTAAATCAGACAATCCCAATTATGATGAGATGGTAAGTAAATTGCTATCTTTATTGAGAGATTTCAGAATACCTTCATAACTAAAACTTAATAACACAAATCAAAAATTAATCAGAAGTCAAAATTAAAATCGTGGAAAAAAAGAATTTTTTTTTACCTAATTTGAAAGTATGAATAAAACATTTAAATCACTAAATTGTTTTTTTTTTCCCTAACTAATACCAACAACATCTGTTTTTATTTAAAGCAATTAAAGACTAATATGTAATGCATTTTTCCAATATTTTCATACAAATACATAGATAGTAAATGACTTGCTTTCTAATATTTTCATACAAATACAAGATTTAAAATAAAATTGAATAAAATTTAGTGAAAAATCTAAAATAAAAATAAAAATCTTATGTGAAAGCATAGATTAAAAAGTCAATAGGATTCACTATCACTAAATTGTTTTTTGTTTCCTTCTAATACTCATAACCAAATCTGTCTTTATTGAGATTAATTAAGATTAACATTTAATACATTTAATACTTTTCCATATTTTTTTAAAAGCATATACATGTACTTACCAAGTAAGATGCAAGTAATATTTCAGTCAACACAAATACCTTCAAAAATAAAAAAGCTTACTCTTTCTACTACTATAAATACCACACAACCCTTCCATTCTCTGTACTCAAAAAAATCAAAATCTCAGAGAAAAATAGCAATGGCAGCAGCAACACCATTGTTGAAAGATGAGCTTGATATTGTGATTCCCACAATAAGAAACCTTGATTTTTTGGAGATGTGGAGACCCTTTTTTCAGCCATACCATCTGATCATTGTTCAAGATGGTGATCCTTCAAAGACCATTAAGGTCCCTGAAGGGTTTGATTATGAACTCTACAATCGTAATGATATTAACAGGATTTTGGGTCCTAAGGCTGCTTGTATATCCTTTAAGGATTCTGCTTGTAGGTGCTTTGGGTATATGGTGTCTAAGAAGAAGTATATCTACACCATTGATGATGATTGCTTTGTGAGTATTTCTTCTTTGTTTTTTTCATGAAGATTGTTGTTTTTTTGCTTGTTTTTGGACTGATTTATGTTTATGTATATGTTTTTGTGATTATTTAGTTTTAATTTGTTGTGGGGAAGGTTAAAAATTGGATCTTTGTGAATTTTGAGGGGTTTTAAAGTATTGGAGGTGTAAAAATTGGATCTTGGTGAATTTTGAGGTGTTTTAAAGTATTGGAGGTTTAAAAATTGGATCTTGGTGAATTTTGAGGTGTTTTAAACTGTTGGAAGGTTAAAAATTGGATCTTGGTGAATTTTGAGGGGTTTTAAAGTGTTTGATTTTGGGGGTTTTCTAGGTTTTTGGATGACCCAATTTGGGAAATTTGGTAATGTGATTTGGTAATTGTTATGGATCTCTTCTTCTGAATTGTGTTTGGTTATGCTTCTGTTTTGTTTTTATTTTGGGTGGAGAAGGATAAAAATTGGATCTTGGTGAATTTTGAGGGGTTTTAAAGTATTTGAATTTGGGAAATTTAGTGATGTGATTTGGTAATTGTCATGAATCTCTTCTGCTGAATTGTGTTTGGTTATGCTTCTATTTTGTTAGTTTGTGGTGGGGAAGGATAAAAATTGGATCTTGGTGAATTTTTGAAGGGTTTTAAAGTATTGTTGGGGTGGGTGGGTGGGGTGCAGGTGGAGGGTGGGGGTTCAGGGACTTTGGACGGCCCAATTTGAGAAATTTAGTAATGTGACTTGGTAATTGTTATGGATCTCTTCTGCTGAATTGTATTTGGTTATGCTATTATGTTGGACCTGAAAGTAGAAGATCTGATTGATTGGCATTGTTTTGTTTCTGAATTCCTGTCTAGTTAACTGTTGTATCGATCGAGATTAATGTACTTGAATGTAGTTATGGTACCTCATTTAATGATTTCATGTTCATAATTTTTATTGATCTGAATGTGGCAAAGGCTTCATTTCTATGGCCACAACCAGATCTGCATCATTCTCTAACATGGTCCCATGGCATTACTTAAAAACTCTTTAGGCCCATAAATCAGCAATTTGTTTCTCCTTTTGGTGTGTGTACCTTAAAGTGGAAACTTTTTATTTGAGTATTTTGTTACAATGCCTTGAACTCAAAAGCTCTAGTGCAAGAGTTTATGTTTTTGGTGTTCTTGCCACAAGCTGAAATATTATATGCTGATGTGAAGGTGGCCAAAGACCCATCTGGCAAGGATATCAATGCACTTGAGCAGCACATCACGAACTTGCTGTGCCCATCCACCCCGCACTTCTTCAACACTCTGTATGATCCATACAGAGATGGTGCAGATTTTGTCCGTGGCTACCCTTTCAGCATGCGTGAGGGTGCTCCAACAGCTGTTTCTCATGGACTGTGGCTCAACATCCCTGACTATGATGCACCCACACAGCTCGTTAAGCCTCATGAGAGGAACACTCGGTACGTACACTTTACATGAGCCAAATTGTAGAGCTTGTCTGATTAGTTGTGTAGGGTTGAGCTTATCTAGTTTGTCATTACCTTGGAAGCTATACCTACCCAGTTACCATTAATATCTTGTTCCAGGTACGTTGATGCTGTCCTGACAATTCCAAAAGGCACTTTGTTCCCCATGTGTGGAATGAACTTGGCATTTGACCGTGATCTCATTGGACCTGCAATGTACTTTGGTCTCATGGGTGACGGTCAGCCAATTGGTCGTTACGATGATATGTGGGCTGGATGGTGTATCAAGGTATGTGTACTTCCTAAATTTCTTGTAATTACATTACTTGCTAAGACAGAGAGTTTGTCTATGGTACCTTATATGATGTTCAAGCTATCTGTTAGTATGCTTGAGCGAACATTTTGATGTTTTATGAAGCATTAAGAATTCTGACGTATAATATCACCAAACTTGTAGGTCATATGTGATCATTTGGGACTAGGAATCAAGACTGGTCTGCCCTACATATGGCACAGCAAAGCTAGCAACCCGTTTGTCAACCTCAAAAAGGAGTACAACGGTATCTTCTGGCAAGAGGAGATCATCCCCTTCTTCCAGGCTGTAACCCTTCCTAAAGAGTGCACAACCGTCCAGCAATGCTACCTCGAGCTCTCAAAGCAGGTCAAGGATAAACTATCCAAGGTTGATCCCTACTTCACCAAGCTTGGAGACGCCATGGTCACATGGATCGAAGCTTGGGATGAGCTCAACCCTACTGGGGAGAACTTGGCTAAGCTGTCCATCGCCGATGGCCCAGCAAAGACTAAAAAGTAGATGCTATTTATAGATGCTGCTCATTTTCTTCTGACGGCTAAGCAACTTTTGAGTTTAGTAGAGCTGGATTTTACTTGTTTTAATTTTTGGTTGAGGATTTAGGTTTCATATTGCTGCTGCTATGTTGGAGCAGCTTTTGCTCGCCTTCTCTCAGACATCATAGGAGTATTTTTATTTATAAAGCTTAGTTCCAAACTTGAGCTTATTATGGAGTATATCAATAAATATGGTTTAGTAATTTTCCACTCCCATTATTTTTTGCTTTTTTCTTGAGTCGGGGATCTTTCAAAAAGGGAAAGGTCTGCATACGCACCGCCTTCTTAGACCTACTTAATGGTTATATTGTTGTTATCAACGATATTTTGCTGCTATTTTTTGGTGTTACCATGCTCAGATAAAACATGTCAACTTAATCAGAACCCTCCAAAAATCTGTCTCACAAATTGTGACATGGCAACGGCATTTGGTATTAAGTAAGATGTTTTTTGAAAAGTCAAAATTATAATTCTTTACTATCTTAGTAAATATAACTCTAAGCCAACCAAAAAAAAATTATGGTTACTAATTTGTCGTACTACTAATTACCAAACTAATTTGATATGGTAATGATATACTATGAAATATCATAATTATTGAACCAAATTCTTTAGTACGGTACCACACTAGCCCACTCCCTAGTTTGAGCTACTTCAAAATGTCATACAGTTTAATAATAGTCCAAGTATTACCAAGTGATTATGAGACCTAATGTACGATAAAAATTTATCGCCTTGATTGGAAGTTCTGAGTTACTTCCTTTATCCTTCCATTTTATTCTTTATTTTTTGCATTGCGACTTAAACTAACTTATGCAAAACATTCATCCTATCTTAAAAAAAAAAAGATAGTTGATTGATTTGTATGCCTAAATAGGAGGAAACAACCTTTCCATCTCTACGAAATATAAATAAAGCTTGCATACACTCAATCCCTTTCAAACTCGATTTGTGGAATCACACTTGGGTCGTAGGAGGAAAAGTTGACCCATTCATCACATGTACAAGAAGTCAATATTGACAATGACAATCGTTTTAAATTTTTGCAAGAGGGAAAGATTCCCCAATGACTGTTATTTACAATCTATGATCTTACTTGGATTGAATCAACAATTGGGAAATTGGCTGTTACGTACATCTAAATTGTTTAAAGGTGGAGTAAAAGTTATTTAATATGAACAAAGACTGTCAAGATGGCAAATATACCAGCAACTGACCTCCATTGCTGGCTATGGCCACTGCACGATGGCTAGAATCATCACAGACAATGGATGACACAGCTGCATCTGAAAGAGAAATCAAGAATATTAGTAAAATTCTAACTTCACCATAAGATAAGTTGTATTGAGCAAAAAAGAGCAATCTCAGTAATCCATAGCATCATAGAGAGATGAGGAAACTGATAGAGAAGGGAACATCTACTCCATATTCTGAGCATGCAGCTCAGTGTTAGCGGGCTAAAGATGGCTTTGGCATGACCAAAGTGAACTGTACAAAGGGGCTGACCAAACATGAATATCTTACTTAAAAGACGACCACTATGTCACTATTCCAGAGGAAGTACATCAAAATTTTGAAGATGAAATGTGTTCAATAAGAAGAGGTCATGTACGCTGCACTCTTATCCAGTCATGTACTTCTCTAAAGAGCTAATACTGCTGTTTAATCTCTTAAAAAGTTAAAAGTCTATACAAGTATGCAGTACACTAAGATGCCACCATTTTGCTAATGAATAATTTTTGGGAATGCTTAAATTCCTAGGTTATTGAAAGAGATAAGGAGAGCAACATGAGTAATTACTGAAAATCAAATTTTCCAGCTGAAAGTATTTTTGCCAGAACCCAAAAATAAATAAACACAATTAGCATAGGAATTTTTCACTTATAACTGCTGATGAGATTTCCATAAATCAAACATCACACAATAACTACTACGATTTGAGCAATAAATCTTGCAACAAAAAGAGTACCTTTGAAATGATGCAGATTTTGGAGCTTTTTCCCTGTAGTCAGTTCCCACATGTAGACCAATCCATCACTTCTCCCAATAATCCCATGACCAGCTGAAAAACCAACTGCAGTAGCCCTGAGAGGCAGATTGGCTGAATGGTCACCATTTATTTTAAGGACATTAAAGTAACATACTAACATTTCAACACTTCTTTTTTTTAAAACATTTTACCACTTGATGCGAGAAGTCAGTCTGCTATCAATCTTTAGAGAAGATTAGACCCACAAATGCCATAAATTTCAAGAATCTAGATCAAAAAGAGTAGAGTGTATAATGAACAGAATGTTGTAGCCTAGCAGACAAACACAAGTTTCCTTTAGCAATTTTTAATGTCTCCAAGAATGTTATAACAAAGTTGATCAAGGGGTACGACTGGTTAAGGATGTTCATGTCACCTGATATAAAATAGCATACAGCATGTGAAAGGGAGATCATCAAGAGACTGTCCCATCATTGGAAGTGAAAGTGACGGTCCTATCTTCCTCCATCCCTCTAAACCATCCCACTCTCCAGCCTCAGAAAAGAAAGAAGGCCTTTGGTTAACATTTTTATGAACTCAACCACCCATGTACCAGAACCAAGGTAAAACCAAAGGTTGCTGGAAGTAACTTTTGAAAGTCTACTTTGACCATATAAGAACTTCAAGCGACATCTATATCTTTCAATTGACTTGAGCTATTTAACGATTAAAAATTCAGCACATCAATGACCAATATTCCTGCACAGTGAATATATTCAAGTACATTCAAAGAGTAGATTGCTTTTCCTTTTGGTATGCAAGTAGCGGAAATTTCACATTTACTCATCATCAAAATAATCTACAACAATCATTATTTTCAGCAATGTTCTGACTTTACTCATTTTCTGTCCCACATCATTAACTTTCTTCTGGTCAACGTATTATTCATCATCTAATTAAACAAAGGTAGCAAAGAACAAAACGTTATGCTACAATGAGTTTTAACGTCTCTTGTAGGTTGTGAAGAATGGAGTTTGGAGGATAAGCTTTCTGGAAAAATTATCATCTGATGCATGAATCACGCAAAGAACTACATGATTTTTGAATTGACTTTAAAGAGAAGACAAGCCCTATCTGTCATACCCCAAAGCTTCATATCAGACATGTATCCTTACCCAATCTTCAACAACCATGATCTCCTTTAGTCTTTTAAACTGTAGGATGAACTATATAATGACTCTTGGAACTATAAGGTCATTTCTCCCTTTTGAGATAATCAACAAAATCAAACAGATAAAAAGAAGCGCATTAAGATTCTCAGATATGTTCTGCAGAATTTTATAGTACAAGATGTTGGCAGTACCTTCGGTCTAGAGAATTTCCCATGATCATTGTGTTATTAACCAATAAAGCTAGCCTCCAACAATGAACTGGATCAAACTGCTGCTCAGTAGATTCAGGAGTAGTCGAAATAAGAACCCAGATTGCCACATCTTTATCCTCTAATGAGCAGAAGGGTTGATTGTCACTTATTTCCAAGAAAGACATCTTTGTGACATCTGTTATTTCATTAATAATCTCTTCAGTGAACCCCGCTGGAACGGTAAACTTTCTTTGCCATCTAAAAAGACTGACTGGAAGACATTGAAAAACAGAAGTGCTGGCAGCAGAAAACTTTGACACTAGTACGCACTTCTTTATATCCCTGAATATAACCAAAATACTGTGAGAAGGGGCAGTAAACAAAAAAATCTAGGAATTTTAAGCACCAAATGTATGCACCAAGCTCAGCAGAAGTTATTCTCATCTCTCGACATTTGCTTTTGATATTTGTTCATCTTCTAGAATGGAAAATAAAAAAAAAAGCAACAAGGCATATGGATATCTAATCCTTTGTGACAGAAAAATAGTGAAAAGAAATGTAAGAAGAAAACCTTTAGGCCCTGATATATCCAAACTAACAAGGTATTGTAAAACTTGTACTAGTAAATTAGCTTTTATGAAACAATGAGTTATTAATTTAAAGCAACAAGTGTTAAAGCAAAATTATGTTTCGTATCCATATTCACTAAACCAATAACATTGCAGCCAGTTCTGATTTCTAACATACTGCTTCTAATTGATTCTCTTATTCATTCTTCTTTTCAGTTCCCACCGAGGATGATGGTAAATGACTTCAACATATATTTACATCTGTGTGTGCACTTATTTTTCTGGGAGTGTGTATAAAGGTAACTAACAATATGACATCCATACATTGAAATACATATCATTTACAGACTCTTGAAACTATTTGAACGTACAATTGAGTAGAAGCCTGAGGAATAATCATCAATCTATTTATTTTTTGACAGAATTAACATGATTTGGTGAAGAAGGACGTACACTATGAAGAGAAACAAAATAAGAAAATTGATCAACAGTAAAACACAATGTGCACATTACAAGTACAGCATCATTTAAGATTACAAGGGATATATTACCATATGCTAAATTCCCCGAATCCATTGTACCCAAGAACCAAACTAGCAAAATTTGGTATACTTTTCAATTTCATTGAAGAAAAGGGTGGGCAATCAGGTGGGAACAAACAGCATTTTTCTGCCTCTGCTCTGCAAATTCAGAATTTTGAAGCAAATCAAACTACATAACAAAAGAAACAAAACATAAATCACATCAAGTAGTATCACAAACTCTAAGTTGGACAACAGATCATTAGAGTGAAGAAATTGTTATATAAGTGGTAGAGTACAATAAATGACTGACAAAGCACATAATTACCATTAAGTGGACTAGTATTGTAAATGTTGGCCCTATAAACTGATGAAAGGATTGGATTTAACGCAAATAAAAGAATGATAAATTTAAAAGTAACTCAAAACGATATTGACTGCAAGATCATATTATGATAAACATGAATAAACTTGAAAACCACAATGCTTAAGAAGAGTCACCTCCATTTTGAATTCATGACCCATACATACAGCTTTCCACTTTCTTCCACAGCGACAAGGCGATCAGGTGGACAAACCAATATACAACAGACCCTTAGGGTTGTTTTCAGTTTAGTAATGAGAGAGAGATAACCATTTCTAATTTGCACAATCTTTACTGCATTTTCCTCGAAAAGATTCAAAGCACATGATGTGCACTGGCACTTTATATCACCCTCACTGAGAACAAACATGGCAGATCAGGGCATCAGCATTCATCTATGCTACATCTAAAAAGTAAACAAAAGACCAAACACTTCTGTCCAAGTGAAAATGCAACCTGCAGCTTGGGGCTCTTACACTGTTGAACAACACAAGTGATTGCCCAATTGGTGTCAACTGCACAGCAGCACTGTCCAGTTCAATCTGCATAAAACAATTATAGATTATGAGATACTATAGACCGAGCCGCCCACAGCAATACCATTTAAGAAGAGAAAACATCTCACATCTCCAAGAAAGGCACCATCTGAAAATTGGAAATGTATAGAAACGTGACCAATAAGAGAAGGGCACCCCCTTTCTTCTCCTTCCATTGGGACCTTGTACATGAAAATAGTTCTTTCCTCATGCAATGGTTGACCACATAAAACACAAATATAAAGATCATTTTCTTGTGTAGTTAATAGCACTGATGAAATTGGCATCGGATGGACATAGCCTGCAATAACCTTGAGAACGCCACTTCTTCCACTCTCAGTCTTTAAATCTTTCTGTGCTTCCATGTTTACATTCCCATGATTCTCCTTTTTCTCAGCGGTGTCAGCAGACAAATTTATCTTCTGGTTTTGCTTATCCAACAGAGGAACAGTAAATCTGACACACTGTTGGTCTCTGGACAACATTTCAGACAAGTTGCTTTCAGAATTAGTTGCAGTTGAATCAGGAAACCTTGAAGTTTGAATATGGTCTGAAATCTGATCTATTCCTTGATCTTGTGATCTGGAGGCCAAGTTAAAGGGTGTAGCATTGGTACTAGGGAACCTTTCTTTTGTATCAAAGTCACGCGGCCGTCCGTCAATGTGAGGTTCATCAGCAGATATGGATTGTTCAGTTTGGCACTGCTTAGAAGAGCTCTCTTTCAAGAAATGTGAGGTGTGCATTGCATTTATGTCTGCATTTGACTCTGTAACAGAATCATCTCTGAAATCTCTGCAGATGATACTTTTAGATAAAGAAACATGCTGCACCATTGATTCAGCAGAAGGTGGAACATTAGTTAGGCTCCCACTGACAATTGGGCCAGCCCTTCGGGTTCCACTAACTTCCTTTCTTGATACTTGAGTAAGTTTATGTGTGCTTGGTAAGAAGTCATTTTCTCTTTCTGTCCCTGTTTAACAATTTATAACTTTCAATCAATTGGTCCACAGAGTGTAGTTCAGCTTAAAAGACCGAGAGCTCATATCTCATCACTGTATAGAAAATTTTGAAGTTCAACTAGCTACATAAAGAATAATTTCAACAAAAGACAAAATATGAAATATTACAGGGCTATATCAATCAGTCTGCTCGCCTTTTGTCAATGGGAAAAAAAAGTCTAGCAAAAGCACACTGGAAGAGTGCATTGTACCATCTTTCAAAATTGGTGACTGGGGAAGAAGCCCATTTTCAAACATCTCAAGTAGAGGGGAACAAACTAAAAAAGGACATGAATATACTTCAATCAAGAGGGAATAAATGACTCTGGCAAACTTAAAATTCCCAAGAACATTTTTTACTGATAGGCTGAAAAAGAAGCCAGTATTGACGACTCTGGGAAGCAGAAGGCCTGACAACAAAACATACCCAGTATAGTCCCATAGTGGGGTCTGGGAAGCAGAAGGCCTGAAACGCAGAAATTTTATGAATGCCAGACATACAAATTACATGACCTTGGGGCATGTGACATCCATCTAAGTTATGTGCTCTACACATGCTACCTGGAGCAAAATTGGAAACAGCAGCTACTCTGATCTTTCAATCAAAGAATCCAAAGATATCAAGGAGATAAAATCACCTGTTTCAACATTGCCAGCTTCTGCTTCTATATCATTCTTTGATGGTCCCACGATTTCAGGTCTGTAGGTTTGTAAACCTCGAACAGTTTGATCTTCTTTAGCACCTTCAGCTACTTCTAGAATCTGAGCTAACCCCTGACTTAGAGTATATCCACCTTCAGAATTATCAAAACTATCAGGGACAAAAGGTTCTGCAAGGAAACAAGCTGTAGATGTTGGAACACAACCACGAACTGGAAATTTAGTATTTTCCTTCTGTCTGAGCAGTGAATTCTCGTCAAGCTCACTGACTGCAGAAGAAAGAAAGAGGGAACTGAAATAAGCTTTAATAAAAAGACTTCATTGGGAATCATTGAAATTGCAACTAAGATTACTATATGAGCAGCAATAATCAGCTGAAGTTAGAAAGTCTCAGGCAACAGTTTACCAGATGTGGAGTCTAGATGAAGGTCGATCTTCTTAGTTTTGTCCTGAGAATTGTGGATAGACATTTCTGGTGATTTTATATCATTCTTTTTCTTTCTACTGTATGTCCTAAGCAAAGGAAGTGCTCGAGGAAGCAGAAATGTCATCATTGAGTTGGCTGTTTCATGTCCAGCAGACTCTGACTCACTTTTCTGTGAGTTCACTTCTAAACGAGATGTACCCATTTCACTTTCTGGATGTGAATCAATTATTAGAGAGTCAGGAACAGCAATAGAAACAGCAGCTGCAGCATCTTTCCCAATCTCTGCAGTGAGACTAAAAGAATCATCTACAAAAGTGAAAAGACAAGCATTTAATCAACAAATCAGGGAAGTCAGGTAGGAGGTAATGCAAGATGCAGCACTAAGGAACAGCACAGTTAATTATTAGCTCATAGTACTTGGTGGGTTATCCAAAGTATCAGGTGCCCAAAGATTGGCATCATTAATTCTCTGCGTTCCATTCTCAACCGGTGATTCTCCGTCCTCCTTTTCAGCCATTTGGTTCTCCATTACCTGCTCATCCAGAACTTTTGATCAATCAAACTGCAAGAAGTTGAGAAAATACACCTAGATAGCAATTTCACTAACCAAATAACGTGCAGAAAAAGGAAAATGATATATGATTGCTATCCACTTTGGTTCTGTTATTTACATGGGATCTTACCAAATAGTAAAAGAAAAAGTAGTACAAAAGGACTAGTAGAAAAAATTGAAAAAGATGATGCAAAATAAATGAGAACCGCGTATCAGAGCATTTGATGTGAATGAAAGGGAAAAAGGTAAACGCACTAACCAGCTTTCCATCTTCCAGTAATTCTGTATATTCTTCTAATGGCTTTTCAGTCTCATGATTTAAATGCTTCCTCCCTCCTTGAGAACTATCACTATCTACTTTCAGATGATCATCCTTGTCAAAAGATTCTACAACTGGAACCAGAACTTTTTCTCTCTCAATTATTGTTTGTAAGCTCTCTGACTCTTGCAATGCTTCTGAACTACTGCATGATCCTTTACTTGAGGAGAAGGGAGGCGGATGTTCACCATCTTCCTGTTGACCGGAATTCAAAGCTTTGATATTGCTACTTTTATTCTGACGTCGAGGTTTTTTGAGACTGATATTGGCAGCTGACTTGATATTATTGGTTCTACCTTTACTATTTCTCTTCCCAGAACTTTGTGGTTTCTCCAAGTGTGTTAGCAGATTAGGATCTGTTTTTGATCCCGTGAGTTCAGTTTGGTTTAATGCCTCAGATGTCACATTTCTAAGAGGGATAGACGACAAGAGATTCTGCTCTGGCGTTCCACTAATATTTGCCACCAATTCTTCTAGTGGTAATACAGTCTCGGGATTCAAATGCTTCCTCCCTCCTTCAGAACTAACGCTATCTACTTTCATATGATTATCTTTATCAAAAGATTCTACAACTGGAACCAGAATTTTTTCTCTCTCATTTATTGTTTGCAAGGTCTCTGACTCTTGCAATGCTTCTGAACTATTGCAAGATCCTTTATTTGAGGAGCAGGGAGGTAGATGTTCACCATATTCCTGTTGGCCGGAATACAAAGCTTTGATGTCACTACTTTTATTCTGACATCGAGGTTTTTTGAGACTGGTATTGGCAGCTGACTTGATATTATTGTTTCTACCTTTCCTATTTCTCTTCCTAGCACTTTGTGGGTTTTCCAGGGTTGTTAGCAGATAAGGATCTGTTTTTGATCCCGTGTGTTCAGTTTGGTTAACTACCTCAGATGTCTCATTCCTAAGAGAGATAGACAACAAGAAGTTCTGCTCTGGCGTTCCATTGATATTTGCCACCAATTCTTCTAATGGTATTTTAGCCCCGTGATTCAAATTCTTCCTCCCTCCTTGAGAACTAAGACTATCTACTTTCAGATGATCATCCTTGTCAGGAGATTCTACAACTGGAAGCAGAACTTTTTCTCTCTCATTTATTGTTTGCAAGGTCTCTGACTCTTGCAATGTTTCTGAACCATTGTAAGACCCTTTATTTGAGGAAAAGGGAGGCGGATGTTCACCATATTCTTGTTGGCCGTAATTCAAAGCTTTGATGTTGCTACTTTTATTCTGACATCGAGGTTTTCTGAGACTGGTATTGGCAGGTGCATTGATATTATTGGTTCTACCTTTCCTATTTCTCTTCCCAGCACTTTGTGGTTTTTCCATGTGTGTTAACAAATTAAGATCTGTTTTTGATCCTGTGTGTTCAGTTTGGTTTACTGCCTCAGATGTCTCATTCCTAAGAGAGGTAGACGACAAGAAATTTGGCTCTGGCGTTCCACTGATATTTGCCACCAATTCCCTAAGTAACCTCTGAACAAATGTGTTCTTGAACCCGAAAAACTGCACTCATACACACAACAAGGAGAAAAGAAATAAGAATATTGTGACCATTCAGTTAAACTTCAACCTTTTAATATTCCCAAAGTTAAGAGAAACTTCACAACTTAAGCACTCTGCAAGCTAGTATTCAAAATATTGATCCAAAGGAAATTTTACAAGTATAAGGTCCATAAATAGATGATATATTGTATAAGCAAGTGTATCTCTCCCATAAAATCTCTGCTCTGCCTGGGTTTCTCACAACAAACATCGGAAAATTCTTTCAACTAGCTTAGCTTCACATCTCAGGAACTAAATTGAATGTGTAGGCTATTTATAACATATCTTTCAGCAGTACAATGTAGAAGAATGGGTATATAAACTATCTTAACATTCATAGTCCAAAATGACATGATAAAAGCATCATGATAGCTTCCAGATAAATTTAGGATTAGCAACCCTTGAGGTAGTTAAATGTGTCAAATGACAAAATGTGCCAAAAAGTACAGAAAAAAGTTGTTTTGCCAAAAGGAAATGCACAGATCTTCTCAAAAGATGTCACAGTCCAGGCAACAGAAACACAAATTTACTAGACGATAAACATTTTGAATATAATATCTCAAGCTCAGATCAAACTCTTACTATCTCAAGCTCAGACCAAACTCTTACTATCTCAAGCTCAGACCAAACTCCTTGAAATGACTCACTTATTGATGAATCTTAGATGCAAAGATACACAGAAACTAATTAAGGACATTTGAAACCATCAATATAAGCATAACTTTCATACAGGAGCGAACTCAGAAAGCAAGGCCCTACAGGTTCTTGAAGGAGTTTGAAGATGAAAGAGTGAGAATTTAGTGCACTCTAGCAACTTTTTAGTTTGTAATCTCTGAAACGATATTCAATAGACCATTTTGCCATAAGATTGAACCACTCATATTTTAAGGCCAGTATAGTTCGATCAATTACCATTCTTCCACCAGCTAACTCCAAAATGGAAACATTATGAAGGCAGGGTTATATGAACCTACTTCTTCATCAGTTCACTTCAGGCCAAAGATTTAGGTTCTTATGTGATGACTAGAGCTCATTTCTAGTTTTTCTGCAATAAAATACACTGCAAAAATGACCTTAGAAGGAAAAGGGAGATTCTTATACCCATACATGTACAATTAAGATAGCAACAAATAGAAGTATGAATCATCAGAGAATTGCTACTTTTCTTATAACTGAGAAACCCCTGAGAGCTAGTGATGCTCAGATTGAAACTCGGTAAATAATGGGCCCTTCTCTCTATCCTTCTCCACTTGAATACCAGACTTTTGTCTGCAACGGGGTTGAACACATGATGTATGCCTAACTTGCTCTTTACGTGTTGCACTCTTGCCACTAGACCAATGCTCTTTTGGAGCTTCATCAGAGAATTGCTCTTACCACTCTAGTTCTGAAATGTGGCTTCCTGTGTAATTTCCAACACAAGAAATTACCAGCTTGGACATACCAATCTTAAAGATGATTTTGAGGAAAATAATTTGTTGATTTGACCCATTCCATCAGTTTCAAAACACAAACTTTCATTAGTGTCCTTATTCTCTTCTAAGGAAAGTAGAGACTTCTCGGAAAATGTATCAATTGGATTTCTCATTGGAGATTCCAAAACGAATATAGAAAATGGATATCTTCTGGGTTAAGGCTCAATTACAGTCCAAAATGAACGCTCTCATTCCCTCAGGTCAAAACAACATAGTCCTTAGTAGAACAAAACTGCATGCACATTTTGACCTCAGACTAGATAAAGGAGACCCCACTTGTGGGATTCCATAGGGTATGTTGTTGTTGTTCTTGTTGTACTAGATAAAGGAGACCAATTCTTGTTACAACAGTACCAATACTTTCAAGATTTCAGTGACACTCAAAAATAACAATTCAAATGGCAAAAAAGTAGAACATTTAGTATTGAAGCATGTTAACTGGGCTCATAAATAGGCGCAAGACACACCTCCACACCATCAATTTTACTGGAGTATCTCTTTCCATGTAACAATTTTATTTGACATCCTTTTTTCTGGAAACTCTCCCACGCAATCTCTGGAGTTTGGCCACTACATGACTGTCCATCGGTAGAACTAATCTGTTGTGAGGAAGAGACAGGAATATATTATAAATCCAAAGCTAGAGATGCAGTAACAATCTATTCAAAGTGTTGCAAAAGGCAGCAGAATCTTTGCTACACACCATAAATAATGGCCCATTGAGGCCTTCATGAATTTCCATTTTGTAAGAGACTCCATTTTGAGTCCTTAGAGCAGTGTATCCAATAGGATAAGGATAGCGGTCTTTGCCCTGCAAGTCAAATAAACCAAATTAAGTGATACTGGAATCTCTTACACAGTACATAGCATAGAGACAGATGTAAGTCTACTAGTCATGCTTTTCTGCTGATATTATGAACAGTTTCAAGAATATTTGTAACCTAAATGAAAACAAAACAACCAAACTCCAACATTGAGTTCCTGAATAAAAGGACCAATAAAGGTCAAGATGTTTGCTGAACGGTCAGCAAAACTCTGTTTAGAATGTAAACCTCTACACTAAATGTGTATAATCATCTTACAACAATTATGGACGTAAGTCATTTTCCATTCCGCTCCTGCAATATCCTTGCTCCGACTAACATTTAAACATTAATTCCACAGTGATACTGATACAAATCACTTAACATTATTTCCCTATGCCTCGCCTCATCCCCCACCAATAGTCACATTCCACTAACGGTAGCTACATCCAATCAAACGTCGCACAAGTGATATTTTGAAGGTAAAATCTTTTTCTTAGGAAATATTTTCATTACATCAAACTGCACCCAATTCAACACTTGAAATTGTCATAGCGAGACTTGAACCACAATCAGTGTTTCTTGATTTTCCTTTGCCTATAAGTGAACTATGATTTCCCTCAAAATTGATTCCACGAGATTACATGATTGGAAGGCATAAATCCTCAGGCTACATTCTGAACACTACCAGTAATTCACTACAAATTCTCCGTCACAATTTGCTAGTACAGAATACTCAATTTAAATTTTTGAAAAAGAAAACTCATGATAGCGTGAAGAGATTGTTTGTACCATGTAAAAGGATTATATTAAAGCAAAGCTAGTTACTACTACTATTGACTGATCTTTATAAAATTATGTGTTTTTGAAAGTTTGTATTCACAAATATTTATTTATAAAAGGAACATGGAGGTATGTGATTCATCAATATGGATATTCTGATATCTTGTTTATGAACTATAATTTGCTCATTTGATAAGATTGTATAAAAATTGGAAATTTTTTATACAACTTGAGAAATCCAAATTGCACCTCCAAACAAAACTTCAATTTCAAATCATGTGCAAGCAAGGCATTAAACTAAGCTGACCTAAAAATTTATGCAATCATACACATACATAGTAGAAACAAAAATTGGGCAAAATACTCATATCCATAACCAATAAAGCTTCAAAAGCTCCAAAAAAACTAAAATATTAGCTACATGACTAAACTCAGTAGTTCATCAATTGACCTATAACTAGAGTTTCCTTTCAAACTACATTGAGATTTTAAAAAAAAAAACTAATTATGCAATTGTAGATACAGAAAAACAAATCAAAGCTATTCAATCGAAAATTGTTACCCTAGAGGAGCTCCAATACTTCTTATCCCATGAACCAGTGTAAAGTTTTCCGATTGATAATATTTCCAGTCCGTCCGACTTCTCCTCGATTAACTTCGCCATTGAAATTCTCTCTCTTTCTCTCTCTGAGGGGGAAGAGAAGAGTTGAAATGGCGGGAACTGAATTCACGATTTTTCTTCTCTCCCTCCTAAATTCATTTTCCTTTTCTTTTTTTTTTTGTTATTTCACCTTCCAGTCCCTTTGTATGTATTTAAGTGACAGTTTAGTCCATAAGCTTGATCCTTGTTTTCACATTGCACCCTATACTTTCCATCCATAGTTTGAAAAATATTACTACCACTACATGTCAAAAATTATCTATGTACTACTCCCTCCACACTTTTTAAATTTTCGTAATTTATTTTTAGAATCAAACGATATGATCTTTGACTAATAATTTAGGTATATTTTTAATCAGTACAACTTATAATACTCTTTGTACTGTTTTTGAATATTTAATTTTTTTTTACTTGAAATTATGGAGTTAATGTGATCTAATTCATTTTAAAAAATTAGTCAAATTAATTCTTGAAAATCACAGAATAACAACTAAAAGAAATGAAAGTATCTGAAATTGCTCAATTATGTTATCCATTAGATCGTTTTTGGTCAAAGTTTTTGATCTTTACGAAAATAAGTTACTAGAGATAAAGAAATGTCTTCTCTACGGAACTAAGAAAAATAAATTTCACAAGTGGCATTGTACGTACATTGATTGTGTCCTCCCTACCCTCATTATACTCCATCTTCACTCAATCGCTCCCCTACCACCTACCTCAAGTTTCACAAGTGACATTCTAACTGGTTTGAAAAAATCAGAAAAGATTATATGTTCGTTCTTCTTTGAGGAGGGAGGGAGAATAAAAGAGAATAATTATTATTTCCTCTCCACCCCGTAATAATACACCTCGTCTTCACCCAATATAGTCTCGTAGCTCCACCAACACCTACATGGCTTCACTCCCACCTCTCCACCCTGACATTTTATAGTGTTTATCTAGATTACATATAAATATTTTTAAGATCGAATACATTGATAAAATTGGAGTCGAACAAAATAGATGTATTGGATCAAAATTGAAGTTCTTGGAGACATGAATATAATCTCAAAAGAGATGTGTCCAATCAAAACTTCCTAAAATGGGAATAAAAGAGGGTGGTCTTAGATCAAATGGTTATATACAAATCCATGTATAATCAAAAAGCAAAAACACATACAAAAGGGACAAAAGGAGAAGAAAAAAGAAATTAATTACTTTTTGATAGATCAAATTGTTACTAATTTGTGACACTCATGACAAGTTGTGGTTAAAAAATGGACTATCAGATTTCTATGTTGACAAACTTGAGTGGGCATTATGATATTTTTAAGTGAATTTTATATCAAATAAGAGAGAAAAATTATAAAGAGATTGAAAGACAAATCACGAGTTCACTAAACAAGCACACTTTGAACTTGATTCGTAGCTCAAGAAACAAATTTGTAAGGTTTCTTGGCGCAAAATAGATAATACATGTCATAACTTAAGCCGCAACCCCCCCCCCCCCCCCCAATAGATAATTACTTGTAATAAGTATCTTTTAGGTGATCCAATACATAGTATTTTCCGACTCCAAAAATATTTTTCAAATGTCAAATTATATGAATGTTAATCAATATTTTAATACGTTCTTCCTTTGTGAAAATTAAGATATGCAACTTATCTTAATTCTGATAATAGTTCAAATATCTGAATTTTGATTTTAAAATATTTTATATTGGCTTTGGCAATGTTCGAGGAAGAAATGGGGGAAATCTCACGGCCATAAGAGCATTTTTTTTTCGACCTTAATCTTCAACATTCGTACTAAAGTTTGATTAATTAAATTTGTGCATTGCATTACAATTTATGTTGGTGCCACATGGACATTGAATATGTGTCTTTACATGCATGAAGTGGTAAAAAGAAAACAAATTAAAGGATCTTTTGTTTTATTGTGTGTATAATATATGATGACCAAACCTTGGGAAGTTATTTATACTAACATAGAAAGTAGTAGAAATCAAGTGTAGAAATAGCTAGTTTCCTTGTTTAGCAAACAAAGAAATATGAAAGATTAGTCCCATCAACATATAAAGACATAAACTTTTTTTCTTTTATCTATAAAATCAGTGTCAGATTCAAAATTTTCTTTAAGGGATTTCAAAATTTTAAGAAGTAGACACGCAAATTAATCAAATGGGGTTTGATATCAATTATATCTATGTAAAAAATTATTTTTACCATATGAAAATAGTATGATTTTTTCATGGAATAAATCCCCTGATCACCATGTGGCTCCGCTACTGTATATATGATGGGGACTTGTGATTGTAGCACTGGTCATTTTCAGCTTTATTTTCTTGAATTACTTGACAACCCCACAAAAAAGAGAGTTAGCTATATGGGAAGCCATCACCATAACCCTAGCTAATAAATTTGTCTCATTTGATTCAATATTATTCATGCACGCCTCTTATTTCTGTCTCCTCTTTGTTTTTTGTTCATTTCAACTCTCGTTAATGATTGTGATGGAGTGGTGAGTACCGTATCTTTAATTAGAAGTTTCACGTTTGATCCATGTTGCGTAGATCTTTTGTTAGATAACACTTTATCCTCTCCCAAATGTGAAACTTCCCGGTGCGACTCCAGATTTAGTAGGACTCCGATCCAACGTGGGTACAACCATCACATTGAGTGGAAATTAAGATACTAGAATTTTGAATAAGAAAGTTAAATATAATACACGAAAAAGTTACGCAAAATTCAATATCTTATATATATAAAATTTTCTATCGAAGAGAATTCGAATGAATAGCCTTAAGCATGTAGGGTAAGGATGATCCATAAAAAGATATTATAGATAAGTGATAGTGTATATTTACAAATGAGTTCAATTGGGTAATTTTTATTTAGAGAAAAACGAGGGATAAATAATTATAGAGCCAGAATTTTTACGTAAATTTAAAAATATAAAAAACTAAACACACAAAACTAGAAGTCAAAGAATTCAATATATTTACTACATATAAAAATAATTTTAATCTTGTAAAATGTAATTTCACGACAAATATAGTTGAAATAACCCTTGTGGTCTAGCTCCGCCCCAAGACATGATCAAAAAGAAACTGTCATCTCAAATAAATATTGACTATGAAGGGTCGATCAATCGATTCAATCCCCTTATATGCGGTTGGGGGGTGGGGTGAGGGACAAAATCGATTCGATCAAATATATCTTACTTGCATTAAGATTTAAAATTTGTAAAGAAACAAAAAATAATATTGTTCAAGAGAATCAAACGTTGTACTTCAAGAAATTATTGCATATCTAGACTATTGTCTTCATATGTTTATTTTCTGTCATATATTACAACCTTAATTTATTAAATTGTCCTTTTTTCAACAACAACAAAAAAAAGTATTAGAACAAGAAAATGTAATTTGTTTATCATATTAATCAACTAATTAGAGTCATCATCAACAAAATAATTAGTATATATATTTCCACAAATAAGATTTGAAAAGAGTAATTTGTAACAACTCATTAATAGATAAGAAGTCTCACGTCGGCAAAACACAGGAAAGATGTTATTTTAAAGCCGTGTAAGTCTAAGCTCAAAGCGGACAATATCCCTAGCGGGTTGTAACGGTATCAGAGTCACTCTTGTGTCAATCTTGTCGATGTGGAACAAAGTTCAATCGAGTTTAGGCAAATCATAGTGAGGAGGGGCAAACCTCAATGTTGAGTCTAGGCGAATCTCATTCGGTGGGGCAAGGGTGTATGCAACAATCCATCTTTAGATGAGAAGTCCCACATCGACAAAACATATGAGAAAATGTTATATATATAGGTAAACATGCCTTAAGAACTACTACTAGTGGCACGTTTTAAAGTCGTGCGAGTTTAGACCCAAAGCGGACAATATCACTAGCGAGTTGAGCTATTACATAATTGTACCTCAATTTTACCCTTACATTGAGGTAAAGAAATTATTTTCGATAAAAAAAAATTAGGTGATCTAATTAGAGCCAAAAAGTCAAGAAAACTTAAATTTTTTATTTGTGTCATCACTATTATTGCATGATTTGTTAGAGTACTATTTTTGTTCATATTTGAAGGACACTGAAATCAATTTGGACAGTAGCATAACACAACATATATTACCAAGAACCTTTGGTTAAAAAAACCTCAAAACCCTAATGGACAATATAAGAAAATTTGAATGATTTACGTTATTCTACAATGTGATAATATTTATTTTTGAGCAAAATGCAATATGTCAACTCATGTGTATGGTTCATTTAGTTTTTCACCTTGTTGCTAAATAATTTTCAATAAAGAAAACTTGTGTCAAATCTTAACGATCAATACTCGATAAACCAATAACTGATAAGTCAATATCTTAATTATCTATCTATAACGGTTTAGCATATATACAAACCGATAAACTTCAAAATCGAACCAAACAGACCGATATGCAATCCTACTGGGGTCTACTATTAATGTATAAAAGTTAAACTTCAAGAAATATGGCCGATAGCAAGATTAAAAATATGATTTCGGCAAAATTTGATAGTTTTGACGTAAACTTTATATGTTTGTTTAAAATCAATTAATAATATGTATAAATAATCTATTCACAAACTCATAAGCAATAATTATTATGATTCAGAACCTATAATCTAAAAATTTCAATCCTTTTTATGGATCATTTGAGAAATTCTTTTGAGATGCACAATAACTACAACAACAACAATAATATATCCAATAAAATCTCATAAGTGGAATACCTGGGGAGGGTAAAATATACGCACATCTTACCACTACCTTATAGAGGTAGAGAAACTATTTCCGAAAGACCCTCATCTCAAAATAAAATATAATCCCCAAAAGCAGAAAATACTCGATATGAAACCACACAACTAAAATGGAAAGCAAACAATATTTCGTAAAGACAATAAAAATAAAAAAATGAATAACGGACAATAACAACACAATATATTATTATGAAATTCTTTTGAGATGCACAATAACTACAACAACAACAACATACCCAGTAAAATCTCACAAGTGAAGTCTGAAGAGGGTAAAATATACAGATCTTATCACTACCTCATAGAGGTAGAGAAGTTAATTTCCGAAAGACCCTTATCTCAAAAATATCATCCCAAAAGGAGAAAATACTCGATATGAACCCAAACGACTAAAATGAAAAACAAATAATATTTCGTAAAGACAATATAAGTAACAAAATAAATGACGAACAATAACAACACAATATATTATTATGAAATTCTTTTGAGATGCATAATAACTAGAAGTTGAAAATATTTTATGAAATATTAATTAATCATCCAAATATTCAAGTATAAATATAACATATAGGTCACAAAGAGTTACCACTATCAAATTTTTGTGAAATTTTTTTTCTCTCTATTTTGCCCCCACCCCCCACCCCCCCTCAATATATTTTTCTCTTTAAAAAAAAAAACTCCATGGAATTTGTTCAATCTTCTGAACATCTTTGCTATGTTCATTGCAACTTTTGCAACACTATTCTAGCGGTAATTTAATTTAATTCAATTTATTTTCTTACTTTTTTCATAATTAAGTTTAATTAGTAATTAATATAATTAGTTTTGGAATATATGTTAAATTTTTTTCTGTCTCTATAAATATTATGTGATTTTATAATAAAATAGTTTAATTTCTTAATGGAGTAAAAAAATAGTAAGGTCAAAATAAAGCTACTATGATTGTTTCCTTTTAATTATATTATATGATTATTTAGAAAGAAATAAAGAAATTAAATTCTTCTATTTTGTCAAATCACATGCTACAACACGTGCACTTTTCCATACTAGAATTAAATGGGTATAAAATTTGGGATTAATTAAATTTATTTTGTGTTTGGTTGATGGTATTAGCTAAAATCGAAATAGTCTTGTATTAAAATTATTGAATTATTAATTATGTCATATCTTTGATGCGTATTACTACATGTAAACGCAGTTTATTTGCTAATTTGTTGCTATTTTATTATCGTAGTATATATTCTTACAGTTCTATTTTTAAAAATATTTCTTTTAAGTCGAGAATCTATTAGAAGCAAGCTCGATCTACCGCAGAAAAGTAAGGATATATAAGATTTGCGTACAGTCTATCCTTCTCACGCACTTATATGTGGGATTACACTGAAGTTGACGTTGTATATTAAAGATTAAATTATTATTCCGATTATAATTAATTCTAGAATAATATAATTAATATGATTTTGAGCTAATTTAATCACTTACAATTTTTTTTTACATATATTTTAATTTTAATTTTTTTAGGTTGGAATTCCATACAAGAGGCTAATGGATACTGTGACTGTGAAATGTGGCCATTGTAGCAACCTTTCTTTTCTAAGCACTAGACCTCCAATTCAAGGCCAATGCTTTGATCACCAACCCACTTTTCAGGTAATCCGACAGTTTGATACACAAAATATATCTATTCTATGTTAGCAGGACTAAAAAAATTTGAGACGAGGGTTCATAGGAAACAGTGTCTCTACCTTGTGAGGTAGTGTTAAGGTCTGTGTAATTTCACTGGATATGTTATTGTTGTTGTTAGTAGGACTAAATAAAAGATCTAGTTATATACTACTAAGAGGTGAGATGTACGTTGATACAAATATCAGTGACTGTTTCCACGACTCATTTTCGAGTTTAAAAAGTTTCATAAATTTTATACATTTTTTTTTTTGGTTGTTTAAGGGCCAAGCTTCATCATCTACCTCATCAACTTCTAGTGAACCTTTATCTCCAAAGGCACCTTTTGTTGTAAAACGTAAGTATAATTTATTTATTTATTTATTATTTTTAAAAAAATCATCAACAATTTTATTTTATTTTATTTTTATTAAGTTAATGGTAGTTTAATTATTTATTTATTTATTTATTTTTGTAGCTCCTGAGAAGAAACACAGGCTTCCATCTGCTTACAATCGGTTCATGAAGTAAATATTTGTTTCAATTTACGTGATACTGATTTTTTATTAGTCCGTTTAAAAAATAATAACGTATTTTTAGACAATTATTTCCATTAATTATTTGCTAATATGTTTTTAATTAATTATTTTGATTAAAGGGAGGAGATACAACGTATCAAAGCTGAAAATCCAGAAATACCACATAGAGAAGCTTTTAGTGCAGCTGCTAAAAATGTGAGTTTAATTTCACTAATCTCATCTTAATTAAGCTTTAATCTTAAAATAATGATGAAATTATTTAATGATGATATGTTTTTATCTATGTTGCTCTAGCTCTTCAAAAGTGTCAGTGCGTGTCAAATTCGCCAAAAATAGTATATTTTCGGAGAATTTGATAAGGACCTGACATTGAAAGTGAAGAGTCGGTGCAATTTTTTTATTTTTTTTTACTTTGATTTAATTTGTAACAATTTTTTTATTTTTTTGTGTTATGTAGTGGGCTAGGTACATTCCTAATTCACCAAATGGATCTTTGTCTGAAAATACCAACAATGTAAGGGTTGATTATATCTTTTTCATTATAACAAAATTAATATATATTTATTTAATGACAAAAATTATTTCTTTTGTGTAGGTTTAGATGTTGAATGGAAGCAAATATTTGGACTATATTATATGTAATATTAATGATGTTTTTTTAACTTGTCCTATAATTTGTGTTGGTCTTTATGACATTATTATCTAATTAGTTAATTTTAAACTTTATTTTAAAAAAAGTTTATCCTATGCTATATTATATCTAGTGTTTATTTAACATCTTCCTCAAATTTAAAATTTTAGTTTATTAAAATATTACAACTTATATTATTGTTTCATTGTGAATTAAAATATCAAAATTCTAATAATAATATAATATAAAAAATGTGAACAAGTTTGTTTATTACTCATATTATATATATAGGGTAATGTTTATAGCTTGCATTTACACATTATTATAAAATAAACACTTATTTGAAATAATCTCCAAATATTGTGTCAATTTTTTGAGACCAAATCTATGGTTAGATCTTGTCCTTTTGATGAATTACTTAAAATCAATACGACGGTTCAAGCTTTAATTATTTTTTTAAAAAAAATAGTAAAAAGTTTTTTTTATTAATCTCACACAATGCGAATCTAAATAAATTAAGATTTTTGAGTAGGCACCAGACACTATATAGAAAACTTGAAATTTGAAGAGGATCAGATATACCCTTACCTTACCCTATATTTTTACTAGGTAGCGAGGTTATTTTCGACTCAAAAAAGTATAATCAAAGCAGGATAATATACAAAGCAAATGACGCAACATGTAGTACAACGACCCTCTAAATTTCTCCGTTTCTTTTAAGTAACATCAAAACTTAGACTTGTTCCGATCAAACACTTTACACTACCCCCAAAAAAACGAATTAAACACTTTTTTGTTGAGATGACATGGTGAGCACGATAAGGAAATTACCACACACACATTGCTCAAGCAGGGACGGAGCTATTCTTTTGCCACCACCTTCAATGAAAAATTATACTATTTATACATAGTTAAAATAAATTTTAATAGGTATATAATTTATATCGAACACCCTCTAACTAGTTCATGTAGCTACTGTTTCAGATTTTTAACCCCTTATTAACAATCCTGGCTCCGCCATTGTGCTCAAGTGCTCCAATTTTCATCCTTATTTATTCAAAACAACAACATACCCAGTGAAATTCCACCAGTGGGGTTTGGAGAGGGTAGAATGTAAACAGACCTTACCACTACCTCAAAGGTAGAGAAGTTGTTTCCTGGAAACCCTCGTCTCAAAAACCCATAGACAGAATAAACTAGATATGAAAAACGAAAAAGAAAAAGAAAAGGAAATCGAAAGAACAACTAATAACGAAAAGCGCCCCCAAACCCCCCAATCATCCACTTGCATATACTGAATAGTTTTTTCACAGCTTACTAGAATGATACTACATGATGGGAACAACAGGTATAATAGAATGTTGTAATTCCAATGAATAAGGGACCACTTTTTCCTTCTCTATCAAGGACCACAACAAAAACACACTAATCTAATGCATAAAATAACACTATATTGAATTGAAAAACTAACCACCAAGTCAAATTCAGCTTAAAAGAATCACAAAAATACTGTACTTAATCATAGATTCCATATACAATTCTGCACGCCTACAAACCTTAAAGACATGCCAATATACCTGCTCGATCGAAAGGTTCTTCCTTTTTTCTCTTTCGCGAGTACATACACGTGTTGACACATGCACAGAGCATCACTTTTCTGCGGCAGAAGTCATACACTGTATGGCAGCAAAAGTGTTGACATTTATGCTACAAACAGTAAGATTCAGTACTTTTCACAATGAGGCGATGGCGTTTGCATCACAAGAATTAAAAAAAGGCAGCTTGGCACACTAAGCCACCCACTATACGCAGTCTTACCTTGACCAATACATGTATCACAAAGGCAATTACAGTTATTTCTATAAACTTAAGGTTTTTTACACATTCACATCTAATATAAAAGGGGTGATACATAGATTACACACAACAAATGTTTTCCTTCTGATACTATTTTCGTCTTAAACATCAGTATATGATGCAAGATTCCGTGGAGACAACACCGACTATTAAAATAAAAGGAGCACTGTTTTGACTAAATGGATATCATGAAACAAACAATTGATGTAAGTAAAGCAATAGAAAAGCTATGGCTGACACTTACAAAAGAGATACACCGATATCAATCATTTATTAATTTGCCTTTGCCTTTTGACTTGTTGGAAAGGCCACTTGTGAATTAGTTTAATGATCTCCTCAAAGTATCTTCCGATTCTTCACTTCAGATGTTGACCCTTCAGACTGCAATGAGGATGAAAAAACCAAGAAAAGGTCACACACGAGAACAACAACAATCTATCTGATATAAATATATATATATATATTTCAGACAAGAAGTTCCTATTCCTAAAAGCTTTTGCTTTTTGCTTTTGGGGTTTCTCTCTTTTCAAGACGGAGAGAAAGTTGGGGGTGGGGTGGATGTCACATAAGTAGCCTTCTACACCACTGTAGAGGATCAGCACGATGTAGTTTACATGCTTCGACAAAAGAAATCATGGCACAAACAAACACACAATGATCCTTAATCTTCACTAGTTACTACAAATGAAAAACTCTAAGTAGTAATAAACAATAGCCTTAATCACAATTTATTGCACAAACATGTTTAGTTAGATATCAGGTGTATATACCTGAGGAAACGTTTTTGGTATATTGAACTCAGAAAAAAATGTTCTTGCTTTTACAAAGACATACGACAAGGACTACAAGGGCTGATTTACATGTATTGACATTTTTAGTTCCTGATAGAAATGAAAAGAAGCAATATATATCAAATGGACATGTTTACAGACCTCGTAGCTCTTATAACCCTCAAGTGGAAGTAAAGGAACAAAAGATATCATTTTCCTGCTTCACTTGGACGGAATTTTTCTGCTGCTCCACCCTTTGTAGGTGCGAAGACAACTGCACTAAATCCATGGTAGGCCCACCTTCTGGAGAAAGACAATTCATGGAATTTATAGAGTTTGATCTTTGATCATGTCCATGATCTCTCTGAATTACAAATGAAACAGCCTCACTATCAGGAACTTGAACGACCGGATCTTGCTCAGCTATGTCAGATGAATATAACTCAATTGGTGTCAAGTTATTTGCAACATTAACTCTGGGAGATTTCTCAAGATTACGATGATCTCCTTTAATGTAGACATGATGGTTTGGTTCAACTATCCAACGTAGAGTTGGTGAAACGTCTGTTGAATTGTGTAGAAGGTTTTGTGAATCGGCTGACAGAAGAGAGAGAGCACAAGAGGAGTTTTGCCCTTCGGAAAATTCTTGGACTGACAATGTTGCCCCCCCAGAATGAACTTTGGACGGATCTTGTTTTCTCACACCGTACTGATGTTGAATGCTTTTTGCAGGGAATTGTCCCCTTTTGACTGACATAGCCAATTGAGAGATGCCGAATGGCTTATGTTCTACTTTAAGGTGCTTGCTATTGTTATTATCTTCATAATTTTCTTGATAAAAGAAGCTACCAGGAAATATTTCTGGGAAAAGAAATGGTACTCTCCTTTGCGAAGTCATGTTCAAAAATCTTGAACCTGCATTTGCATAAATTCGTAGTCAGTAAAAGTGCAAACAATTTGTCCACAAAACAGAATAAACATGAGAGTGCCACGAGTTAACAGAATAATTATAATCAGTTACGGATATGCTTACCAAATGAAAAATTAAAAAACCTTGATACAGAAAGATATAGTTAGGTAAATACTTCCTCCATTTCAACTCGTTTGTTTGGTTTTGACTTGGCACGAAATAAACAAGACTTTTAAATCTTGTGGCCTTAAACTAAAGATTTTGGTCTTAAACATGTCATGTGAAAAGCTTAAAGTAAATAGTTAATAAAAAAAAGGAAAACAGGCATTCTTTTTTAAACGGACTAAAAAGGAAAGTAACACAAACAAATTAAAATGGAATAGGATAATTAGCACCTACGAACTTCAAAACACGCTCAAGATAAGCAAATTGGATTAAGAGTCAAAAGTTCATTCATGGCCTCACATGAAAATAGAGTTGGGAAATAATAACAGTACGTTTTCTATATTGAGAAGAAAAAGGAAAAGGCTTGAAGTACGGAGGGTGCAACTTTTAGATCAAACAAATAATCACACACTGATTTAATGGAAATTAAACAACAAATCATGCATAGAACTCTCTTCAATATAATCAACAAGTACAGGACAATTAGCAGAGGAAGAAAAAGGTTTACCCCAGTGAGTATCAAACTGAGGCTTCCTCCGCCGCTCATTATGGCCTGCAAGGCGTTTGCGGCAGCTGCGTTTACCTTCATCAAATTCTGCTAGCAAGTGAAACCTGCATTTTAAAAGGTTATGACAATTCTATGTAGGCCTAGCAGCAAAGACATTCAAGTGAAACTGTAATTAATAAATTATGACATTCAGACCCAATGCATATCCAGACTAAACATCAACACTGGTCACTTGTTTGTTTTTCCTAATAACATCTATGATGTTGACACCGATAACATTTCTCTACTCTAAGGATGATCTCATAAGAATGGATCCAGATAATGGTCACGATTAAGTTACTCTACAAATGAAGATTGGAATTTCTATATTTACTTAACTTTCTAGAAGTTTTGGTAGATTGTTCACAGAAGTTTACAGAAACCGCAAAGCACGCGTTAAATATATTTAAGTGGAAACTAGGAGGAGCTAATAGTAGCTTTCACATTCATGTCAAAGTAAGTTCTTTAAGAGCTCGGATGCTAAAACTTCATCCTCTTTTCACTAACATTACATCCCCAAGATCTGTCCTTTGTTCAGTTTTGTAAGCATAGTCAAACAAATGACTTAAACACAATAGCCACTTTTCCCAGATTAAATGCAACACTTCAATGGTGTTTCTACGTTTGTTTAATACACACACACACACATTCAGTGCAATCTAAGAATTTTGTTACATGACAAAAGGAGCAGCAATGAGCTAGACCATACCTGCTACACTGCTGACAAAACCTTTGCTCGATCCCATTAACTATGACTATAGCAGTTTTCGAGTGTTCATTGCATACTTTGTGTCTTTTGTGATAGTCTTTTGAGGAGCTCAGGTCCTTGTTACAACCATGAACCTGGCAGACAGGAACCTCAGAATGAAAATTTGTAGCTCTTTGTCTTTTTCCCTGCAGTGAAGAATTGACTGAAGACGAGGCCGAGTTTCTCTTCAAAGATTGATTGCTCTTGACTTCCCTATAAACAGTCACCGACTCCTCCTTCTTCTGGCCACGAACCTGAGAGATAGAAAACTGAGTATGCAAACTCTTTGTTTGAGCTTTTCCAGATGGCAATGAAGATTCTGGAGAAGAAAGTATCGAACTTTCTTTCGAAGATTGACTAGTCCTTACTTCTCCATTATCAGTCAACTCCTCCAATTTCAGATCAATCAATGATGACAGCGGATTGTTAGATTTACTAGCACTATGATGAAACATGGCTCCAAGTCCAACTTCTCCACGAATTGGTTCAAACGTATTAAACGTAGAAGTTGATGATAGCATTTTACCACAACCATCACCCATTTCACCTCTTAACACTCCGGGACATGGGTTGCTGGCTGCTGATTTCTTCAAAATATCAGCAATACCTGATCCCAGGAACTCTGTGCTTTCAGTTATTTCTTGACTAAAACCACAAATGCTTTTATCAACATCACAAAAAGGGTTCAAATTCCATTCCTTTACAACATTTCTACTTCTTGGAAGTGTATCGACCGACAATTCAACATTATCAGGAAAAAGAAGGCCTCTCCCTTCCAAACCATAGCTCAAAGGTTCCATCCAGAAACAAAGACAAGTGCGAAGACTTACAAATTGATGCTTTCAAATTTACAAACTTTTCACAGTGAATTCTTCACCACTAAGCCAAATCCAGCTGAAATTCTGAATATGCAAAACACAAATTGACAGAAATACATCAGTATGAATTAAAGTTCCAATCTTGAAATTCATATTAAATCAGACCTCAGATACACACATCAAAAATCACTTTTTTTTTCCAAGAATTGCCCCCAAAGATAAGGGAACAGTCTTATTATATACAACCAGAACATTAAGCTAAAATTAGTAATAAGTATATTGAAGTCAAAATCAAGATCCCCCAGATAACAACTATTAGGCTTTACAAATCAAGAAAAAAGCACAGACAAAATCAGAACTTAAATCTTACTGTACCAAACAACAAGCAAGAAAATACCCATTTGAGAAAATCAAAAGGAAAACACAAAAAGCAGAAAAATGATTCATATTTGATGAAAAAGATTGAAACTTTATATCAAACTTACCCAGAAGAAGAGTCCTAAAGTTAGAAAGAACTTGAAACAGGTGCTATGGTGTTCTGCCACTTTTATTCTTGGAGAGAAGAGAAGCACTGGTAAACCAGATACATTTAAGTCAACATAATTTCCACTTCCCATATATTGATTTTTTTAAGAAATAATATATAAACAAACAAATATTATAATATATAAACACACACACTCAATTACATTTACATGTCCAATTCGTTTCTACTGTGTCAGTTAAACACAACATAAAAAATTATATTATCATTTAGTTAATTTCAAAATTTATGTGTCTCGTTAGCTTGAGTACCTACAAGATGCAATAGAAATAAGATGAAGTATTTAATTGTCAAGTGAAACTAAGTTAAAACGTTTATATAGTATCTATTCTTAAAGCAGGAGTGTTTATTTATTAGCTAAAGCTAGTTTAAACGTCTACATATGTACTTCCGCCAATAACCTTTGATTTGACACAATATTTTTTAGTCTAGAATCATTCTTAGATATTAGTGTGGTTGAAAATTATTTTATTAAGGATAGAAGGTAAATTCGTATGGTCTAAAATCATCCTTAGACGTTCTAGTAAGGTGACATTCTTTTCACGATAGACTAAAAAAAAATGTGTCACGTAAAATAGAACGAGGGAGTATTTTTTTAAAAAGAAAAAAACAACTTCAAGGTCTTTTGTAACTTTAGATGGGTGCTTCTGAGCATGTGTGAGAGAACATTTCTTTAATTATTTTAAAAAAAAAAACAAATCCAAAGGCATTTGTTTCCATTTTTAGGTGATTTTTAAGACTAATTTATTAAGAACAAAAGGGACCAAATATAATTAATTACTAAATGTAGGTAGTTAGGTGTGTCTAATCACTAGAGTGTTGAAATTTGATACAACCTGACCTCTACTATTGTTTTTGACACTCAAAACCCTCAATTATATGACACTATTATATTTTTTATACAATTTAATATTTGATAAAAAAAAATTTAAAATTTTCACTCAATATTTGAACTCTCATTGGAGTTTGAATAAATTAATTTGAATTAAATAAGATTCATTAAAGAATTAACATTCACATAAAACTACACACAATAATTTTGAATAGCAATTCTTTAACTTTTGTTCACTCTAGTTTTTTTTTTTCATATCAAGTATTTTTTGCTATTGGGACTGATATATTTAAGTTTAGGTCTTTTGAAAACAATTTTTCTATCTTTATAAGTAATGGCAAGATGATCCAAATTCAATTCAAGGTCAGTCTTATAAATCATCCCAATATTTTTATCAAAAAAATATGTATACATATTCAAAGCTTGAATTCAAGATTTAATATTTATCGATTATTATAGCAACCTTAAGTTAATATACAAAATAATATTTGAATTCATAAATAAACATTTTTTTAATTATTTTTGATGAATTTCTTAGTATACATACAAGTCACTTCCTCAATTGACAACAACTAGTAGATTATATTCAAATCTTATATTTATTAAGAAACTCACTATATATCTACTGATACTTAATTCTGAATAAGATTATTATTATACAAATTTATTATAAGAACTAATAAACTTTAAATTTTGAATCTGAGTATTTACGTTACATCATAATTTTTTATTTATTTTTGGTTGGACCCTTATTATACATCAAAGTGAGTAGGTCAAATAGACTTGTATATAAAATAATTTTATTTTTTATATGTTACATTCCTTTTCTATGCAAATGGTAGTAGTTTTGATTTAATTAATTTCTTGTTAGGAATTTAAGTTAATTACTTGAAGAAAAAAGACTATTGATGACATTTCTAGATTGAAAAAATAATAAAATGTACACCTATTCTTGGGTTTAGTTGTGGAAAATTTATATGATTTTCTTCTTTTGGCATAAAGAAGTGGTTGAAGAATATTCATTCTTTAAATATTGTAAAAATGATTGTCCATCCATTTGTCCCAAAATGATTGTTAGATCACATGTCCAAAAATGACTATAATTTTTAAATTTGGGGGTCAATAAATTAATATCCCCTTCGTTTCAAAATACTTGTCATATTTCGCTTTTTAAAATTTAATTTAATTATTTTTATTTGTTCATTCTAAGTTTTATATGGTTCTTTACTAGTAATAATCAATGTGAAAGGTTTATCGCAGTATTTAGGAGATAAGTAATTAATGTTAAAGGTAGCAATAATAATATACTTAGTAAAATCCCGCAGTGGGGTCTGGGAAGGGTAAAATGTACGCAGATCTTATCACTACCTCATAGAGATAGAGATGTTATTTTCGAAATACAATCATCTCAAAAATATTATTTTCAAAAGCAAAACATATTAGATATGAAACAACGACTAACTAGAGTGGAGAGCTAATGATAATCTATAAAGACAATAAAAGTGACAAATAAATGACAGACAATGACAACACAATATATAAATATACGATTACTTCTACTAACCTACTATATCACAAGGTCAGACATCTGTCTATCCTCAACTAGCCGTCTACCCTAGTATGCGCCCTCCATGCACTCCTTTCTATCTATGGTCATATCCTCGGCGATACGAAGTTACACCATATCTTGTCTAATTACCTCCCCCAATACTTTTTCGATCTACCTCTACCTCTCCGCGTAACTCAAAAGTATACTTTTTTTTGATATGTTAAAAGTGATTAGATTAATGGAGGGAGCAAATTTTAGAATTAAAATTTAGATTAGATAAATATAAAACTTAAATTTAAATATTTAAAAATTATATAAAAATACTAATAAATATGAAATCTTCTCATATCAGTTTAATGCAAAAATACAAATTAAAAAATTTATCAAATTTATATAATTTGATTTATAAAAAATAAAACATAATAATTGTTTTTTGAAATAGAAGAAGTAGTAGGTGGTTAAACTTATGGTGTTGTTTTTCATGTGCAAGAAATACTGTTTTTTTAATCCTAAAATACATTTTGGGCTTCATGTTGGGCATACTGGAATGATTGGACCCAACTTTTGGGCCACTCCTTCATTTGGGCTTGCATTGATCCATTGGGCTTTTTGGTTGTATATCAGTCTGAACAATGACTTAGTGGACTAAAAATTTCATGAGGTGTTCTATTTTGGGGAAATTACATATATATATATATATATATAAAAAAGTAAAATGTTTACAAAAAAAAGTTAGCCCATATTTTATTTACATAAAAAATAGCCCAAAATAACCGAAACTATACATGACTATACAATATGGTTTGTCAAAAGTTATAGAAAGTATACACTTCTATACAATGTATGCTACTTATACATGAGCTATACACAAAATATACATTATGATACACATATATACCGACTATACATGTCTATACAATGAGGACTATTTTTTTTGTAATTTTTTAAGTTTAGTGTCTCTCAGTGTAATTTTACCTTCTATTTTTACATACATTTCCACTAAAAAAAATTCCAATTTCTATATGCAAGACAAAATTAATAGATCAAATAATTTTTCCATTAATTTTTTGTATTGATAATAGTTTCTCTTTTTCCATGAGTCAATGCAACATAAAAGTCAATTGTATTTGTATTTATTATAAAATAAAGTTTATGTTACATTATAAAATATACTAGTATAATAATGTACAAACATATATTTTTTAAAGTAATAAAAAGAAAAAGATACATGTCTTGGTTCATTTTGGGATAACAAATGCTTATTTTAATAATAATTACTTTGTATATATATATATTATATTTGGTCCAAATTCATGCTCTCATCTTTTTAATTATCTTGTTTGCTTTAATTTTAATTATTTTTTAAAATATTATTAGAATCAAGTTATAGCTTTTGGAAAGTTAAAAGGTGTCAACTATCAAATTATCATAATTAAATGGGACAGCCACTAATTCAAATTTAAAATAAAAACCTAAGAAATTCAAAAATATATTTAAAACTTTTGAAAATGTTAGTCATTTTCTATTATTTCACATGAAGAGTGACAGTTAAAAATTCCAAGTATTTTTTTATTCTTAATGAGAAATTTCATATAAGAGTCCTAGAAATAGAGTCTAACTTCTAAAGTGGGACTTCCGAACACTAGTCGGCAATGGCGGATTCGAGATTTTCTTTAAGGAGGTTCAAAATTTTAAGAAATAGATACACGAGTTAATCGTAAGGGATTCGACATCTATTATATATACATAAAAAAATATTTTTATCATATTAAAATAGTATAATTTTTCATCGAAAAGAGTTCAGATGAACCCTCTAATTACTATGTGGCTTCGCCACTGTTAGTCAGGCCCAACATTGATGCTAAGACAAATAAAACAAACATTGTTTTTTTTTTCAAAAAATAAAAAAAAATGAAAAGCTAAAATTAGTGACAACAAGCATTTTAGAATTAAGGGAATATTACCAACATGGGTTGTGAATTGTGATGCAGTGGTGCGACTGTTTTACCCTTAACCAGAGGTCTCGAATTCGAACTCTAGGAATAGAAAAAATTCTGTTGAGAGCGTCACCCCCGAATGGGTCCTGCAGTGCACGATCCGGATTTAGTCGGGGCTTCACGGGCTCCAAAACCGAATAAGAAACCCAAAAATAATAATAATTAAGGGACTATTAGATACATGTGATAACAAAAACACACACACAAAACACATATATGTGAGTTGTATATTATAAAAATTATTGAAGATGATTATTGCTAATAATTATCAAAACCTAGTCCTTTACCTTTAGATTTGTCCATTCTTCTTTAATTAGTCATTAATTTTTGGACCTTTTTTGACCTTTAGAATAATAACAAAAACATAAATTGCCTTTCCCTTTGGTATTTTGTTTAATTGTCTCTCTTTTTTTATATTAAATATATATGTATAGCATGCTTTAATTCTTGGTCATTTTTAATGCATAAATAAATCAAGGTTGGGCCTATATTCTTTGTCTTTATTAATGTTGTTCCTAACTCAAGATTATGGAAGAGATTTGCATGATTTTTATAGTGTTTTGTGTCTTTGATTAGACAATGTGGTGTGTCATTAATTATAACAAAGATCTAATTAATTATTAATTGATTTAACCTTATTAATGATCTTATTTATCATTTTATATTATATGGAGCTTTAGATACATTCTTTTGTCCGTACATTTCCTTTTTTATCTTTTTATTAAAAATTAAAATAAAAATTTTAAGTGTAAATTATTGAATTAGTGTCCATTTCTATATAGGCATACCTCTTTTGTGCGTCTTTCTCGTGGGAGGAACAGAACAACAGGGAAAGACTTGGCCCAGGACGAGCTTTATTTATTGGTGAAAGAATGGGGAGTGAATTGAATTATGTTTCTAATTGAAAGAGCTACTTCTTCGAGCTGAGTGAGGTCGCGCCACTTCCTTCTTCTAATAAGAGAGAGGAAAATTGAAGACGCTGCACATTCTTATTTAAATCTTTCCAATCTCTCTTAGCTCCCGATCAAATTCCAATTCAAGTTCTTATTCACCGGAAATGCTTCCTTTGTTGGAGCAGGTAATGGAAATGTTGAAGTTTGAGCTTGTCTTCTCCTGCCTTCTCTGCCTTGCCCACTCCATATATATATATATAGAAAAAATCTCTTACTAAAAATCTAGTTTCACCACCGTATTTTGGGTGAATGAGAGCAGGGGCGGAGCTACACCCACCCAAGGGTGGTCAGATGAACACCCTTCATCGAATTTTTTTCCGAATATATAGGTTAAATATGGATACTTTGAACACTCTAGATATAAAAATCACCCACTCATGTTCTGAAAGTATGAACACCCTTGACGAAAATACTGGCTCTGCCACTGAATGAAAGGAGAGATGAAAAAAGGGAGGGAGAATGTTTTCAAATGCTAAACTGTAATTATACTTGATTAAATAAACATCTAATAGAATATACTGAAAATGACGCATCAACAACTATACTTTATTTGAGCTAAGGGTCTATAGAAAGTAACTTTTTATTTTTATTTTTATAAGATAAGAGTAAAATTTACATATACTTCATCCTTTTTCGTACTTTGTTGTGAGATTACACCGATAAAATATGTTGTTGTTAATTGTTGGCACATCAACAATGATATGGTTGGTAAGTTAATTATTATAAACAACTAACTCTATCAAGCTTTCATAATACAAATTAATCTGATCTGTTAATGCTTATCACTAAAGTCAAAAGATGATTTATAGGAATATATACTCCATATGTTATTATGACTATGGTTGGTTTTTTCATCATGAAAGATTTGGAAAAATAAAATAAAATCTATTATATCAATAATAATAATCATGCATAATTATATCAAAGGTGTTATAGTGGTGGACACATGATGTGCTTACACTCCCATAGTTCAATAATCAACAACTCCAAAAGTAAAGCACTAAAAGTCAAGGCAAAGAAGACATTTCAAACTGTACATACAGTAAAAAGCTTTGCAAAAACTTCTAAAGAATCATAAAAAAAGAAAAAAAGAAAGAAAAAAAAAGAAGAGAAATCTATGGCCATATCCTGACAAGAAAATCAAGACTTTCTTTTTCATGGGCTTTAAACATCAACCACAAAAATTAAAAGAAAAAAAAACAACACAATCTGGTGCACTAACGCTCCCGTTATGTAGCAGAATTCGATCACAAGGGTCTATTGTACGTAGCAAACCCTAATCTTATATTTCTGCTAGAGGCTGTTTCCAAGGCTTGAACAAAACTCAGTATGAGTATTTTGTTATGAAATCAATAAAAGCGAAAAAGGTCTGGTCCACTAAACTCTTGCTATGCACAAGCTGGTTTTGGAGATGAATCGGGCCACGTTTAAACTATTGTACGCGTGCATCATGATGATTTTGTGACCTTAACTTCCTAAGAAGATTTTTGTCGTTGCATTAAGACTTCCCTTTCAGATTGCACCGCTTGAAATTGGTGCACCCCTCTTGATGTTATCCATATGTGTAGTCTCATAAACTGGCAAACCACTTGATGAATAGTAATCCAAGTCAATATTTGGTAAATCAAACAAATCAGAACTTGAATCACTATCTCCATCATCATCATCAACATCAACAACTTTGTTATATGTTTTGCTCTTCTCTGATGATGATAATAACAATCCATTGTTTGTGTTGTTATTCTTATTATTATAAGTTCCATTACTTTTGCTCAACTTTAACTTGTCATCCAACCAAGAATACTCACTAGTGATGATGTTGCATTTCTTAGGTTGATGATCATCACCATATGCAAAGCTTTTGAAATCTTTGTAAGATTTTGTTGGAGTTGGAGCATAAGGGGGTGGAGTTCTAAATCCACTATTTGATGATGATTTTGAATCACTACTAGTAC
Source organism: Solanum aculeatissimum (assembly GCA_038996855.1). Taxonomy (NCBI): domain Eukaryota; kingdom Viridiplantae; phylum Streptophyta; class Magnoliopsida; order Solanales; family Solanaceae; genus Solanum; species Solanum aculeatissimum. The sequence goes on along the minus strand of JBCEWC010000017.1, from coordinate 48,682 downwards.
TATTAGAAGTAATAGTAGTACTTGTAGATGTAATATTACTTGAGCTTCTAAAGCTAAAGTGACTAATGCTACTTCTTCTTTTCCTTCTTCCACTTGGGCTTTGATCATCTTCTTGAATATCTTTCAATGACTTCTTTTTCTTGGATGATGTTTGGTTGAATAGGGAATTCAAGAAACTAGCAAGTCTTCCTCCTGGTGAACTTGGTTGTTTGTACTTCTTTTGATCTTTCTTATTGACCATACTTGTTTTTTGATGATCCATAATATGATGACGATGATGATGATGATGTTGATAAGGTGTTGTTTGTGAAGGAACAAGAAGTGATGATGAATTCCTCAACATAGGCATATCAAAACTCATTCTTCCACCTCTCAAATTCTGCTTATTGTTGTTGTTGTTGTCGTCGTTGTTGTTGTAGTAATAATCTTCATTTATTGTAGAGAAATACTTAGCAGCCTCAAAAACATCAATCTCTCCTGAATTATTCCTACATTGGATAGTTTTCTTGGACATTTTTTCATTAGTAATGGACATGATGATGAGTATTAATTTTTTTTTAAAAGGTGTATATATCAAAGGAAATGAAGATGAAAATGAAGATATAGAAGATTTGGAAAGTTAAATGTATTTAAAAGTAGAAAAAAATATGTAGGGTGTTGAAATGAGGGATCAATTTGTGTGGTTGTGAAGAGAAAACAAGAGGGATTTTAGGGTTATTATAGAAAGGGACATGAGGGAGGGGTTTTTCTATGGAAATTATTGGGAATAATGGTTGCTAAGGTGAGTTTTTATAGAGTTTAATTAATATACATGGTACATATAAAAGAATTTTTATATCATCAAGATATTCAAATAATATTCTCTTATTATATAAGAGAGAGTTTGAGGGATGAAGCAAGCACGCTTTCGTTGATATGTCTGCTTCAATAAGGGCATTTTCATAAAAAAATAAAAAAAATTATTTCTTTTTTTTTACTTTGATTTAATTAGTTATGTAATTTTATTAAAATTCTGGAACTCGCTTTAGTTATGACTTTTAATTTTGAATTTATATCCTTTGATTATAGCTTTATATTTCGAATGTTGATAATATTTGTGTATATGTTACTTTGAGTAAAAAATCAACGATTAGTGATAAAAAATATTTTAATTATGAATATCTCAATAGACCTCTTGAAAATAGATTTGCATGAAAAAAAAGAGATGATTTATTATCACAAAAATATATATTAAAATTGTTTAATAAATCCCACTTAAATTTATCAAATATTTATTCTACACTTAATAAGATGATTTAATATCATTTAGTTAGTATCACATATTGGACCGTGCATAGTACTGAATCTTTGTGACTTGTTGAGATTTGTAGTCTATATACGTCTCTTTAATTGTTGACTAGTCTATATATATTTTTATATTATCAGTGTATATGACTTAGACTCGATGAAGGTATATACTATTAGTAACATTCTTAATAGTAAATAGCGAAGACTATGATAAGTTATAACAGAGTGATAAGTGTTTCTCTATCTTTGATTTTTTGAATATATGAAATTATTTTTGATAAAATACACTTTATTTTTTATTTTTATTTTTCAATATAAATTTAAATTAATATAATCAGACTTCAAATAGAATAACATAAGATTTTTTAAATATTTCTTATGCTTTGAAATCCATAGATTTTTGTAAGCATCATGGGGGGCATGGAGCTTTGTATTCTTGGATTCTCATAGGCCTTTTTTTAAGTGGGATATTTACTTTCAACTAGTGTTAGCCAAGGGTGTGTACCATGATTCCCCCCCTAGACCCCCACCAAAACACCAAAGAAGAAAAAGAGAAATATCTATAATTCATGTTTCAATTTTCATTGTCACAAAAAAGGGAAAGGGAAATTAAAGAAGAATCAAATTCAATTCTTGTTTCGTCAATATGTAATAGATATTTTTGTAACCTTATATACATATTATATTTTTTGTCAAAAAAGATTAGATAAACTTTTCTGCACTCTCTCTTCGCTCCTATTATATTTTTCGCCAAAAAAGATCAAATGAATTTTTCTGCAGTTCCTCCTTGCTCCTATTATATTTTTTATCAAAAAAAATCACATGAACTTTCTTGAACTTACTTCGTGAAAGATAGTAAGTACTTGAAAATATTTGAAGCATTCACAAACTTATCCTAGACATTATGGTTATAAAAAGGATATATTTTTTATGATTTTTTTTAAAATCTTGAGAGGAAAAAAAAGGAATAATATTACTACTAGCATGAAACATATTGTCTCTGACAACTTTATATATATTGTCCTCCAATATTTAAAAGAGAAGAAAAAGGAGTTTATGAAGGCTGAAAAACCCATGTTAGGTCTAGATTGAAGTGATTGTGGCCTGACAAAATATAGCTAAACATTAATATGAAATTTGTGTCTTGTCGGGGGAATTTTAGTAGTTCAGTTGGTTATCTACTTGAATTTTTATTTTGTTGATGAGAGTTCAATTTCCTACATTATAATTTCCCCCGTTTTTTCCCTTCCCCTACCCCTATTTATTTTTTAAAAAAGAATTTGTGTCTTGTCATTAACTAATTAATTAGTTAGTTGAATGAGATTGATGACCATATTGTGAGGCAAGATGTTAGGAAAGGCAGATCCAATCTGTATATATATATGGTCGTACAAATTGCATAGTATCATAAATGATCACTTTAAGTGTTATAAAACAAAAAAGTTTTTTTTAATAAAGGCAGATCCAATTTGTATAGATATCTGGTAGTACAAATTGCATAGTATCATAAATGATCACTCTAAGTATTATTCAAGTCGAAAAGAGTTTATAAATAAATACAACTCTTTGGTCCGATCATTTTCGAGACTGAGATATATATACCATAAGATCAAGAAGTTGATTCGAAATCTCGCTAGTAATTCCTTGACCTAAAAAAATAATCTTTCTCGATAAAGTAGATTGATTAGGATAAAATTATATCCTTTAGAAATCGTACATCGTATTCAAATTAATGTTAATGTAATAACCACAATATTGTTGTTGTTATTATGTCCCTGGTCTATCTGAAACATCTTCTTTATCTCTAAGAGATTGAGATTCAGTTATGTGCGTTCTACTTTAATTTTTTCAATTTCACTTGTAAAATCTTACTGAATATAATATTATTATTGTCGTATAATATCCACAATATTAGAAAGACACTCTAGAAGGGTTATATGGTAAAAAACTGTTAAATTAGTGGAACTATATGTGATTAACCTCAATAATTAGGCAAAGTCTTGTCTTATTGATTGTCATTTTAATTTGTCTGAAGAAGATAAAGTGCTAAACATGCAATTTTGGGAGATTATCTTTCTTAATTGTTGTGGGGTTCTCTAATTTGGCCCACAAAAAAAAAAGAAATAAAAATCAACCAAGATTCATCACTTTTCAAAATAACTTTTCTTTTTCTTATCCCTTTCAATTATTTTTTTTCCAAATAATTTTAGTAGAGGGAGAAACAATTTTTTCAAAAATTATAATTTGCTCATAAATTTATCTTGATCTTTTCAAAAAGTTAAAATTTGTGTGAGGATTCACTTTTTTTTTCCCTTTAGAATTGTAAATATAATAAGGTTTCCTGGTTCAAAAATGTCGAATCTCGTCTGATTTGATAGAACAACTCAAAAGATAAAGAAGGGCGTCCCAAGATCCGATCATTTTTGTATGATTTCTCTTGCACTAAGAGAAATTCTAATTCTCTATCGAGAAGTCCGTATTTCAATTTAAGTTCTTTCATTGGCCTCCATTTTTTGGTATTAATCTAGATCATCTAATCTGAGAACCCGAGTTGGACATCCAATATCTTCGATTATCATGTCCTAGAGATAAAATACAAATTTTACGAACTAAAAGATCTTTCCATTCTAAATAAAAATGAGAGAATAGCTTACACTGGACTAATCAATGGCTTTATTAAGATGTAAAGACTGTTATATTATAGTCAATCTTAATACAACTTCAAACACGCTATTGCGTGAAAGATTTTTCATTACAAAAATCCTATTATACATATATACACAAACAAAAAGATATTCATTCATTTCACAAAAATCGTACATAAGAAAAAAATAAATATTATCACATTATATTTGATAACTTAAAATCTTAGAATCAGCATCTTATATAAATCACTTTTTTTTTTATTAGAGGGTGAAGGTCCCATACTTTAATTTAGTGTTGTGGCCACATATGTTGGATTAAAGCATCCAATTTTATTTTCACCACTCAACACACGTACATCTTATATTATTATTAAAAATAATTCCAATAAAGATATGATGGTCCCAATATATATCATATATGATTTTCATAGGGCAAATAAGTTTATATTAAAGTCCAATAATGTCACAATTCATCTTACATACGTGTTATACTAGCATTAATATCAATGTGGAGTTGTGATTGTGATGTAAAATTAAGGTATAACATAAGAATTAAAGACAAATTTACTATCTATATTATTTGTCTTTTAATTTTGTAATAATCTCCTCTTAAGAGTAGAAATGCTTACATAGTTGAGTGGCTTTTAAATTAGACAAATTAATTATTTTTTTAAATGTTTATAAACTACTTTTGGTGTTTACCAAATGCCTAAACAAATAAAAAAATATTTATAAATTAATTGGATCAGCTTATAAATTAGGGATAATTTCAAATATATACAATAAATCGATTAGTTTATAATAGATATAGTCATATTTTATTTACTTTAGAAAAGGCCAAAAATTATAGAAAATATATAGTGACTGTACAATATAACTTGCAAAAGTCATAGAAAGTATACACTGACTATATAATGTAGATTATTTATATATGAGATATACATTAAATATACATTATGATACACTCAAAAACTGAATATAGTCTGACTATACATGAAATATACACTGACTATATATGCCTACCCAATGAACGACCATTTTTTCCTCTAACTAGATCTTTCCTATATGTATTATTTGTCCAAAAATGTTTATAAACTACTTTTTTATTGTGTATATATATAAAATTTGCCCAAAAATATTTATAAACTACTTTTGGTGTTTACCAAATGCCTAAACAAATAAAAAATATACTTATAAATTAATTGGACCAGCTTATAAATTAGGAATAATTTCAAATATATACAATAAATCAATTAGTTTATAATAGATATAGTCATATTTTATTTACTTTAAAAAATGCCAAAAATCATAGAAAATATACAGTGATTATACAATATAACTTGTCAAAAGTCATAGAAAGTATACACTGACTATATAATGTAGATTACTTATATATGAGATATACACTAAATATACATTATGATACTGACTATACATGCCTACCCAATGAATGACCATTCTCCTAAAGAAAAGACATTTGATTAATTGATTGTCTTATTAATAAGACTATTTGTCTAAATCATCTTTTATTTCAACATAAAATCTATCTTAATTAATATACCAATAATTGGAAAAATATGGAATTTTTTTTTTCAAAAAAAGTAATTTTTTTTCTTAAACCCTATTATATTTACTCCAATGCAATTTAACAAAGACAATTAATATTTGGGACCAAAGATAATAACATCTTGTTAGTTTTTTTAGATGTGATCATGACACTTCTTTCTTCCAGATCATTGTTTTGTCAATTTTTAGCATCTATATATAAGTCACAAAAAATATAAAATTTATAAAATATTATTATTTACTTTCCACTTTAATTTTTTTTATTTAGTATCTTCTGCTTTTGGGGTCTGATATTTTTGAAACGAAACTTCTCTATTTCTATGAGATAGTAGTAAGGTCTGCGTACATTTACCCTCCCCAAATCCCACTTGTGAAATTCCACAAGGTATGTTGTTGTTGTTGTATATATAAAAGTCACAAAAAATATATATAATTTAAAATATATTATTATTTGCTTTCCACTTTAGTCATTTTTCTTTCTTATCTATTATCTTTCGCTTTTGGGCCTGATATGTTTGAGACGAGGGTCTTTCGGAAACAACTTCTCTATCTCTATGAGGTAGTGGTAAGGTCTGCGTAGATTTTACCCTCCTCAGACCTCACTTGTGGAATTTCACATGGTATGTTGTTGTTGTTGTATATATAAAAGTCACAAAAAATATATAATTTATAATATATTATCATTTGCTTTCCACTTTAGTCACTTTTCTTTCTTATCCAATATTATCTGCTTTTGGGGCCTGATATTTTTGAGACGAGAGTCTTCCGAAAATAATTTCTTGATCTCTATGAGATAGTAGTAAGGTCTGCGTACATTTTACCCTCCTCAGACCCCACTTGTGGAATTCCACAGGATATGTTGTTGTTATATATATAAAAGTCACAAAAAATATATAATTTATAATATATGTTAAATTATATGATTTTTTTTTTTAAAGATTCACTTCCAAAATTTCCTGGCCTTTTCATCTTCATCTAATTGATTGCATGGAGCTTTCAACAACTGACTTCACAGTGTCACTCTGTCCACATCCCTTTTATTTTTTTGTTATTTTCTTTGATATGTTAATCAAACATCATTTTTGAAAACTCCACATATATATTTTTTTTCAATATTTGTTGGTCCAAAATATTGACTTTATTTGGTGATTCTAGTTCTAGCTTTATATATATCCATTTGATTGGATAACATGGTTTGTTATTATCCTCCTATATTTTATCAATTTTATCAATTGAAGGGCAATATTGAATAACAACATTTTATTTATATCCTATAATATTTTTCTTAAGGGGCGTGATAAAATTTAACAATTCACTTAATACAGATTAAAGGGTGTAAGAATTAGTGATGCTAAACAATGAAATCTCTTGATAACTCTATTTAGTGTCATCTAACAACGAATTATCACAAAAATATGTTAGCTATAAGTAATTTAATAAGGGATTATCGATAATCTTTACTTGTTTGATATACTAAAAATAGATATCTAACAATATATATTTAGTGTAATTCTGTAAATAGAGTCTGGAAGGATAGAATACATGCAGATCTTATCCTTTATCATTATCAGAAAGGTTGTTTCTAATAGACCAACGGATCTTATTGATAAAATATCACCCTTTTTTTTTTCTAGCTATAAGGCCCTATGATGCATGTGGATAATGAGGAATGAGTCTAGAAGGGTAGAATGTGCTCAAATTTTACTCTTATCTTTACGAGATAGAAAGATTGTTTCTGATATACTCTCGAATCTTATTGATAACATGTCACTTTTTTTCTTTAAAGCTATTAAGACCCTATGATGCATGTGGATAATGAGGAACGAGTCTGGAAGGATAGAATGTACGCATATCTTATCATTTTTTTTATGAGATAGAAAGATTGTTTCTGATATACTCTCAGATCTTATTGATAACATGCCACTTTTTTTCTTTAAAGCTATTAAGACCCTATGATGCATGTGGATAATGAGGAATGAGTATGCTAGCTATTTTATGGGTAAGGATGATTAAAAGCATCCATAGCTAAGTAGAATAATCAATAGATTAAGAGATAGAGTTGTTTCATATCTAAGTGTCATGAAAGCCCACAAAGTCCAATACCCTATGATTCAACTTGTGTGGGCACCATCTCTTTGGCCCAATTGGTGCTAACCAAGTTTGCCTAAACCAATGACAATTTGACAAGTGTCCACTTTTGCCCCCCTCCCCCCCTTCCTTGTATGCTACTTAGATTCTAATGAATTAAAATAGTACAAAAAAGGAGACATGTTTTGTAGCTTTCTTTTAGTTTGCACCACTTATATATAAAGTCAAATTCCATGGTCATTGTTCTCTTACAAGTCCCCATCTGTTCCCTTAAGTTTTTAGATCATATGGACTTTTCACTAATAACAATTCCTCACAATGGAGGAATCAAGATTGGTCCATGACTTAGGGTTTGTGGGACTACTTATCAATGTTTAAATTGCTATATATCATGTTCTATGGACCAAAGGCAAAGTAGGAAGCACATACCATAAGATTTTAATCAAAACTTTGTTTAGGTTCTTGTATTGGAGGGGAATTTCAAATTCAAAACTCTCAAGTCTCAGCAACATTCAAGAATGTGACCTAATAGTCGAATGAGTGTTTGAGAATTACGAAGTTACATGTTCAAAATCCATTAGAGAGAAAAAAAACACTAAGTGATTCCTTCTCAACTGCCCAAACCTTGATGGATACCCCATAGGAAAGATGAGTACTTATTAATCCGAAAACACCACGATTATAAAAAGAAAACCTCTCAGTCAACATAGTTTCAACGTACTATTAATATACCTAACTATCTTATGGAAAATATGCGCGGATTTAGCATAAAATATTTCCTCTAAGAAATTATTCAATTACTATATGATACAAATATAGTATAGTGAATTCGAGCGGAAATGATTTGGCAAAAAATGAACCTGCATGGACCTCTATCTAATTTATATATTTTTTTAAAAAATCAATATATCTAAAATAATATTTGTATCGCGAATTCGATTACACTTGTTGTTCAAGTACTATCCGATCGAACTTATTTAAATTAGTGTAGTTGGTTGTTTTGAAGCCCAGTAAAGGGCCAATTCAGCACTAAATAAAAAAGACATCCTTTCATTCCAGTAGAGTTGTAGGCTTTTAGTTATAAAAATATTATCTTTATTGTGTATATAATAGTGTACAATGTATTAAAAGTGTACAAATTTTGTGTATATATAATGTATATTGTATTAATACATGATACTCCATATAGATACAAAGTATATACATATTATATAAACTTGTGTTCATATATCCACGGCATCGAATGTACTCCTTGACATCGTTTTTATTTTGTATAACATGTGTATATTAAATGTATAATAATTGCTTTTCGAAGATTTGTCTGGAGATAGAGTCAAAATTGAAGTAAAAAGTCCTTTTAATTAAATAATAAAATTTATATAATCAAAGTGTAACGTATATGAACTACTTATACACATTTTATACGATAATTATAACATCAACCACCTTCAAAAGAAAATGTCATGTGCCAAAAGATTTGAATATGAGACAATCAACGATGTACTAAGGACCATTGTTGAATTCTTGGGTCAGAAAACATAAAAAAGATTGTATTTTTATGAGCTAATTTTTCACCAAATCTTCTAGATCATAACCATAATTTGGACGAAATTGTGAGGATACAAATAAACCTACTCACTCAATTATTTATATAATCAAAGTGTAACGTATCTGAACTACTTATACACATTTTATACGATAATTATAACATCAACCACCTTCAAAAGAAAATGTCATGTGCTAAAAGATTTGAATATGAGACACTCAACGACTAAGGGCCATTGTTGAATTCTTGTGTCAGAAAACATAAAAAGATCGTATTTTTATAAGCTAATTTTGCACTAGATCGTCTAGATCATAACCATAATTTGTACGAAATTGTACGGATACGAATAAACCTACTCACTCAATTTTTTTTTTTACGCATATTATAACTTGAAACTCTTTGAAAAAACTTTTAGTTAGAATATAATTTTGACGTAACATGCCAAATTTCTCTAAAAAATATTTAAATATAAATTTATGATTATTCAGAATTCGATATTCCATCTCGTAATCCACGAAACAACAACTCAAGCAAGTGGGGATGATACACACGAGCTCAACTCTAAAGTTGTGAAAAGTAAGATTTTATTATTTGAAAAGACTATCAATTAGCTTTCCACACGTGGCATTACAATATCCACTTACACGTGCTTTGTTGGAAAATAGCTGTCTCATTATTTATTGATTTTAAAAAAATTTAAATAAAATGATTCATATAATTCGATTCGACGATAAATCAAAGAAGATAGAATCAAATAATTCTATTAAATAATATGTTTTGCACCAAGATTGATCGTATGTTAAAGTTCCTAAACACTAAAATCTAATAACTTAAATCTTTACATAACATGATTTGTATAATTCAATTCGATGATAGTCAAATAATTCAATAAGGTCCACATGTATATGTGCACATTACATTTAAACTTAAACAAAATATTTTACACCAAAGTCGATCATACATTAAAGTTTCTAAGCAATTAAATCTAATAACTTAAATCTTTAAATAACATGATTCATATAATTCAACTAGATGATAGAGTCAAATAATTCAATAAGGTCTGCATGTATACGTGCACATTACATTTAAACTTAAACAAAATATTTTATACCAAAGTCGATCGTACGTTAAAGTTTCTAAGCAATTAAATCTAATAACTTAAATAACATGATTCATATAATTCAACTAGATGATAGAGTCAAATAATTCAATAAGGTCCACACATATTATTGCATATTACATTAAAACCTAAACAAAATATTTTGCACAAAAATCGATCGTACACTAAAATTTCTAAACAATTACTGAAAATGATGCAAAGATGACGTTCGATAGGTAGGCTGACTTAAAAGCAACCTTCCTTTTAAAGAAAACATAATAATTTATTAGTCGAATCTCAATTAATTTAAACTATTTATTAGATAAGATGATTCAACCAATTTCTTGATAAGAAAAACACACACACACAAGAAATCAAATCCTACCTTATCTAGATAAAAAAGAAAGTGTTGTTTGTCCCTTACCTTTGGAAGAATCAATGTATTTAGAAAGAAAAAAAACAACTTGTCAATCACTAGGGTTTGGATTTTTCTTGTTATTTTATAGACAATATATGGCCATAATACTATTTTTATGATTTTTTTGTCTGCCTTTATTACTATTTTTTGCATTGTCTAAACATTATTGACAACTAAAAAGATAAATTTAGACATGTTTTTCCAACCACAAAATCATCAACCACTCTATTGTAATTTGCACCTTCATTGTCAAGTTTTTATGTTTTTAATTAGTTGTATAATCCACTGTTTTCTTATGGTCCTTCACTATGTGACCTAAAGAGGAGGAGAGAGGCGAGCGAGATCGACAGAGGAGATGTTAAATTGTATATGTATATTTGTCAAATAATTGTATATGTGTAACTAATATACATATGTATTTGTATATCTGACAAGCGAGATTAGGAGAGGGAGGAGAGAGACAAGCGAGATCGAGAGAGGGAGGAGAGAGGCGAGCGAGAGTGGAGAGAGGCGAATTGTATATGTATATCTGTCGAATTAACTATGTATATCTGTCAAAAAAATATTGTATATATATAACTAGTATACATATGTAGTTGTATATCTGACAAGAAATTATAGAGAGAGAGAAAAGAGAAGCGAGAGAGAGGAAGAGAGGAGAGAGAAAATAACAACAAAACTGTAACTATAGCAACAAAATCTTAACTATAGCTATAAATTATATTTTTTCAAACTATAGTTATATAATATAAATACATATCATATGATTGTCTAGTTACGTTATTTTTCCGTAAAAAATTAATCTGAAACATTGCCAAAATTTCATATTCAATCAAAAACGTCTGATTGGGCTGGGAGCCCAGAATAAATGTTTTTATTTTGGGCCCAATTAAACAACTTATAGGAAAATCAAGAAATAAATTAAAAATAAATGAAAAAAAGTACTTGGAACTCCAAATAAAAAAAATTATTTACAAGCAATTAATTTTCATTTTCCTCTTCTAGCGTTTCAATGATCTCAAGAATAAAAAAATAGTGGTTTACCAATAAAAAAGTCATAAATAATTTAGATCGTGAGTTTAATCAAAATAAATATATTAAATTGGGCCAAGTAATGAGGTTTCGCAAGTTTCGAATCTATGACTTACTCATTATTAGCATGACGCTCTGACCCGAGCCAAGTGATAATGTTTCCTAAAAAAATATTTCTATTTATTTATAAATAGTATCATGGAAGAATAACGTGCACAATTTTAAATTGTATACTTCATCCGATTCATTTTAATTGTCATATTTATTGAAAATTACTGATTAAAATATAATTTTAATCCTTATAGTGAAATAAAAAACTTAAATCAAAGAATTATAAAGGGTAAATGACAAGTGAAATCAATAGGAGGGAATATATGAAATAGAGTTAATGATCATAAACACATTCAACTATCACGTTTTTATGATTTTTATACTTTAATTATTTTATTTTATTTTATCTGAACTATCACTATCTATAATCAAACTCAACTCGAAACTAACTAGGTTAACTATCATTATTCTCCTCTAATTTCTATCTGATTTATCATCATCTACTCAACTACGTATATTTTAATATATAGACGATGATAATTCAAATAAAAAGACATGTAATTGATGCTATAATTAAATTAAATATGAAACTCGAAAAAAAATATTGGTTTGATTGACAGGAAATAAAATCAAAGTAGCCCAAAAGAATTATGCCAATCAGAAAACGATATGTTCAATTCCTTCAATCAATTTTTTGTTTTGACTTTTATGTAAATATAGTTAATACTCTTTTATTTTGAGAAGTAATTTGATTGAATATGATATTTAATAAAGAAAGAAATACGTTTGAAATTTGTATCGAATTGTAATTCGTGTATAATATTTGTATATGAGACTAAAATAGAAATATTTGGTTTGCTAGAATTTTACTTTTTAGGGATTTATCGATAATTATTTTTAAAGATAACAACATACTCAGTGAAATATCATAAAATAGGATATGAGGAGAGTAGAGTGTATATGCAAACCTTACCACTACCTTGTGAAGATAGAGAAATTATTTTTGAAAGACTTTCGGCTTAAATGTATCCGCCTCATGTAAAAAAGAAAAATAATAGATAAAGAATTAACAGCTAAACAAAGGTAATATCAATTCTAGAAGAAAAAAGTAGAAAAGTAATCGAAAAGCAATATGTAAATTAAGGAGATCAATAGATATAGACTACCGGCTAAATGAAGGTAATATCAATTCTACAAGAAAAAAAGTAGCAAAGTAATCGAAGAGTAATAACAATACAATCATATAAACGCACGACTAATTCTACGACAAATCTAAAATCATTACAAGGAAAGATAAATATTCCACCCCTACTAACTTTCTACCCTAATACGCGACCTACAATACTCCTTTCCATCTAAGGTCATATCTTCATCAGTGATATGAAGCTGCACCATATCATATTTAATCACCTCTCCCTAATATTTTTTCAGTCTACCCTTACACCTCCACGTAACCGTTGAATCCAACATCTCGCGCCTCTTAACTGGGGGCGTTGACACACCTCCTCTGCATATGTTCCAACCATCACAATCTCACTTCTCTCATCTTATCTTCCACGGAGAACAACACTCCCACCTTCTCCCGAATAACCTCATTCCTAATCTTGTCATTCCTAGTACGTCCACACATCCATCTCAACATACTCATCTTCGCAACATGCATCTTCTGAACATATGAATTTTCGACTGGCAAACACTCCACCTTATATCATAAAGACGATCTAACCACTATTTTATAAAACTTACCTTTAAGCTTATGTGGTGGCGAGAATCTTTTACCTTTGCTTTGTCCATATATATATGTGGAGATTTTTCCCAAGGCAAGAACATTAAGGAAAAAAGTAAATATTCTTAATTAATAGCAAAGCAAAGAAGAACTATATATTTCTGACCAAAAAAAATTGCGTACGAATTTTGCTTTTAAGAGAATAATTTATGGATTAACACTATCGTTGATGTTTGGTCAAACTTTTAAAATACGTCAATGTTATTAAAAAAAATATTTTTTTTGAAAAAGTACTTTTGATGAGAATCAGTTTGTGTTTGTTCAATATATTTAAAAAACACTTTTGAGTTTAAATGTGTTTCTAATTATGTGAATGTTTTTCAAAAGTGTTAGGGTAATTAAACAATCAAAAAATGATTGTTTCACTTACTTTTACTTATTAATAATTAAAAGTAAAGAGATTTTATTTATTCCAACACGATCCTTAATGGTACTTTTAGAAGAAAAAAAAAGAAGAATTTTTGCATATAGCCATTCAAAAATATATCTTAATTCTGCTCCATAACTATAGTTTGGGTAGTTACATTTCGTAACTATAGTTACAACAGTGTTTGTATAATTCGCACAACATTTGTATACATTTGTATAATTAGCTATACAATTCATTGTTTTAGTATAACGTTTGTATATTTCGCTATACAATTCGTGTTCAACGTTTGTATAATTCACTATACAATTCACGAGGTTTGTGTATTTTACTATACAATTTGATTCACACACAATTTTTGTATAATCGCGCATAACGTTTGTATAAATCGCGCAAATTATACAAAGCTCAAACTGTAATTACAGCTAGATATTTGGTGTGAGCCATAATTAATTCAAACTATAACTATGTTAGCTAATTTACTAATATATATCTGCTTATCCATGTAATTTTTTCAATCTATATGTATAACTATTTAATATCTTATTTTCCAATAAATTAGAATTCCCTCCATTTCTTATCCATTATTATGAGAATATACCTTTATTCTTTCTAAACAATATCATGTTAGGGTTTATATTAAGATTATTTTGGATAAAAAAATTTATATGTTGATTCTTTCAAACTCCATAAACAATGGATACTTGTATAGAAAAAGAGGGACAACATTAATTGAGGGGCACCTAATTCCATTTTCCCTTCAATGTGAATTCACAAATTTAGCCCTAAATCAATAAAGAAACACTTGGTATATTGTATAAGCATAAGGTAAAAATAGCTATAGTTTGCTAAAATTATGATTTGTAGCTTCGTATTATAGGAGAGAGACGAATGAGATCGATAGAGGGAGGAGATAAAGCGAGCAAGAGAGGACAGAGAGTGGAAAGAGGAGAATTGTATATGTATATTTATCAAATTGTATGTGTATATCTGTCAAATAATTGTATATGTGTAACCGATATACATATGTATTTGTATATCTGACAACTGAGATTGGGAGAGGGAGGAGAGAGGTAAGCGAGAGAGGTCATAGAGTGGAGAGAGGTGAATTGTATATGTGTATCTCGTCGAATTGACTATGTATATCTGACAAATAATTATGTATATGCAACTAATATACATATATATATCTGACAAAAGATTGCAGAGAGAGAAAGAGAGGAGAGAGAAAATAGCAACAAAACTCTAAGTATAGCTTTAAATTATAATTTTTTCAAACTATAGTAATATAATATAATGCATATCATATGTTTGTCTAGTTACGTGATTTACCCTTATTTTATTCCTTGTTTGGTTATTAAAAGTTTGTTATAACTTAACCACCAAATAGTCGGGACCCGTTATTCTTTTTAGGTCATGGGATAAATATCGAAATTAGTTATCTCTAGATAAAATAATGAAATTAATATTTCTGAGGTCTGTCAAACTCATTTATATTAATAAATAAGATGAAGAACATTTTTATAAACCAACTTCTTTTTAAAAAATTATGCCATAGTTGTTATTTTTCAACACAATAAATCATATAATTAATAATAAATAATATTAAAATAACTATTTCTATATGTAACATAACCAATTTAAACACCACTTGTTTTCAAGATAAACTACATTATGATATCCGTTAATAGATTATTTATGATTAATTTTTTCAATATGATTAAGATGGTGATTTACTTAGATACAAACTTTATGAAAAATTTCATGATAAATCAAATCTTATTGTTAATGGATTATGATGGCTAATTAAATGCAACAATTAATGGACTTTCCATATTATGCCCAATTTTGGAAAAATGAAATTCCATTCCAAATGGATAATGTTGCCAAAACCTCTTTTGTGGACTTATTTGCTAATCCAATTTAATTCCAAATTGGATTCTAACTTAACAAATCTCTTTTTTTTTTGACGTGGTGCAGTGGATAAGGTTGTTCCTATCTTAATCAGAGATCTCGAATTTATAGGAATGACAATGGGGCAGGATGGGGCAGATGGGATGGGTTGAGCTCAACCCGTAAATTTTCTAAACCACCCCGTCCCGCATAAACCCGTCCGCGCTTAAATTTTTAAATTCTTTTATTTTTTAATTGAATTTAATATGAAAAAATAAAATTTCATAATTTTTTTTAATTTTTCGCTAATTAACATCTCAACAACTAATTTACTATTTTTGGTTGACATTTCAACAATTGTTTCTTAATCATTAATTAAAAGTCTAATTAACATTTCAACAACTAATAATTTTACCGAACATGTCTAGTTTAAATTTTAGCAAAATAATAGAATTAATGTCAATGTTTAATATAAAAAGTTTATATGTTTGATTTTTATTAATTACAAAGTTTTTTTTTTTTTGAATTCTTATTTGGTTCTTTAAACCCACAACGTGCCCCGCATTAGTTTTAAAAACAGTTACTTCAACCCATCCTGTATCCACCCCGCCCCACATAACCTTAAACCCACCCCGCCCAGCATAACTCTAAATCTACCTCGCGCCGCATAGCTCTAAACCGCCCCGTACAAAACCTACCCTGCCCCATTGCCATCCCTACGAGTTCAAGCTCTAGTTATGAAAAAAATTTCTTGGCAAGGAGCGCTTCTAGAGCATTGATTTGAAATAATAAAAAAATAATCATAAACTTCAAATCTTAAATTCATCTTTGCGTGTAGACCTTTACAATTAACTAAGTGATTCGCTTCAATAGAATTCATATACTATTAGCGGCAATAATTTTGTGTCGAGTCACTATCTTTTTTTTGTTTTGATAATAATCAAGTCATTAATTGAGATTTTGATATCGATGTATCTTAAGATAGATAATAAATACATTAAAGATAATTTGATGCATAAAATATTTTGTACACATTCATATAAAATTTGGAGGAGAACCACCAAAGGGATATGTGTAGAGTAGATAATCAGTTCTAATACAATTATATTAGTGATTATTTTCACGACTCAAAATTATGACCTTATTGCTAATCCAAAACTAACATACACTAATACTTAGGATAGACAACAAACATGTCTAAACGTTAATTAAGTGTATATAGGCATAATATATTTTAAACTTATTTCATTAGACGTTGTTTGGTTGGGAACAAGTTATTTCAAGATTAATTATTTCGAAATAAGTTATTTTATCATGTATAAAATATATACCTTCACTAAAATATAAATGGTGGAATAAATAGTTCAATAGTTATCTAATACCTTCAACCAATCGAAGGATAAAATAATTCTGTATTTTATCTTGAGATTACACCAGACAACTTTTTACTGGATTTCAATTTGAAAAATAATTATGTGTTGTTTCCTAAAAATAAGTTGCACTCTAAAAAAAGTTAAAAGGCCAACACATTTCAACCAAATATAACTTTTTTAAACTATACCAAATTATAGCTAGAATTGATCGTCAAAAATATATTTAAATTGATAATTTTTCGAGTTTCATGTCTCAACTATTAGTTGTTGTTGTTTTTCTATCTAAACTATTATCATTCATGTATAAAAGCACACCTTGAAGCTGATTAATCTTAACTATAATTTGTTCTCCATTTGTCACTTAACTATCAATATCTATTCAACTAGGTTTGTTTTAATACAACGATAATGATGATTTAAGTGAAAAATGAAACTATTTTTTTTTTACGAGTTTCATGTTTCAACTAGTTACAATTATGGTTTAAGTGAAAAATGAAACAAAAATGTCTAATTCAAAACTCGTAAAATGAAAAAAAAATATTTGGTTAGGAGGTCGCGGATTTTCCGTAAATAGAGTACCCTCATAGAAATTTCTTATTCGAGCACCAAAAAATGAAAAAAAATCTCGTTGGGAGGCCGCGACTTTCGCTAAAATGGGCCCTCTGTAACGCTAATCTAGATTAATAAAAATAATAAAATAATATTAAATTATATAAATATTTCTATCATATTTACTAATTCTCCTTATAGTTTGAAATAATTACGTGTTATCTCACTAATTAATAATTTTACAATAGATTTTAGGCCAAATACACCTAAATACATGTATTTTGACACCAGATACACTGTATAGCGAGAGACGGAGTGAGGTAAGTGAGAGAGGCAAAAAAGGAAGGCGAGATAGGGGGGAGGCAAGAGAGGGGAAAGTCAATGTATCCTAGATACATGAGAATCACACTAGATACATGATTTAGAATATCAAATACATTATAAAATACACATACATAGAGAGAAAGGCGAACGAGAAACGAAAAAAGGCAAGCAAGAGAGTTAATTAGTGTACCTCAGATACATGCAAATTCACTTGGATATACAAAGTATCTGAAATAAATTACACTTAATTTAATTTAATTCTGACACAAATGATAATTTTAAAAACTCATAAAAACTAATGAAAATTGTGTTATTTGCCCAATTAAAATTTCAAAGTGCCTTCAAGTAAAACAAAAAAGCCTTTTTTTTTCTCTTTTCTTCTTGGCTAGGGAAACCATTAGATTTTAATTAAGACATAAAATCTATTACCCTTACCCTAGGAATAACAACAAGTAAAGTAGAAAAAGGAACAACAAAAACCATATATATACACATAATAGCATTGTCTTATAACATATATATAGTCCTTCATGACAAAACAAATTTAGAAAAGAATCTTGTTTTACATATTTATTTATTTTTCATATTATATTTCATTTAGAAACCAAAATAGACACCATGGGAAGAGGGAAAGTAGAATTGAAGAGAATTGAGAACAAAATAAATAGACAAGTAACCTTTGCTAAGAGAAGAAATGGACTCCTCAAGAAAGCTTATGAACTTTCTGTGCTTTGTGATGCTGAAATTGCTCTTATTATTTTCTCTAGTCGTGGCAAACTTTATGAATTTTGCAGCAACTCAAGGTATGTATATTCATGTGTTTGATATTTGATTAATTGATGTTTGTGTCAATTGAGGGGTACTTCTAATCGTATTGGTTTTGCTGTCTAGTAGGAAAGTCTGATCTTTAATTGATGTTATTTTATGAAAAATATCTTTATCTTTTGAAGATTAGAAATATCATGTCGATTGAGGGATACTTCTGATTGTATTTGTTTTATTGTCTGGTAAGAAGGTCAGGTCTTTGATTGATGTTATTTTATGAAAATTATCTTCATCTTTTGAAGATTAGAGATATCATGTCGATTGAGGGATACTTCTGATCGTATTTGTTTTATTGTCTGGTAAGAAGGTCTGGTTTTTGATTGATGTTATTTTATAAAAATTATCTTTATTTTTTTTAAGAAGAGAGATGTCATATTGATTGAGGGGTGTTTCTTATTTATTATATTTGTTTTATTGTCTGATAAGAAGATTTGATCTTTAATTGATGTTATGTTATGAAAATAATCTCCATTTTTTTTTAGGTTAGAGATGTCATATCGACAGAGGGGTACTTCTTAATTATCGTATTTGTTTCCTAAGAAGATTTTTGTCTTTAAGTGATGTTATTTTGTGAAAATAATATCCATTTCTTGAAGATTAGAGATGTCATATCATTAAGGGGTGGTATTTCTTAATTATCATATTTGTTTTATTGTTTGTTAAGAAGATCTGATTTTTAATTGATAATATTTTGTGAAGAAAAAAAATCACAATTTCTTGAAAATTAAAGATGTCATATCAATTGAGATACTTCTTGATTATCATATTTGTTCTTTTGTCTATTAAGAAGCTATGATCTTTAATTGATGATATTTTGTGAAAAAAAATACAATTTCTTAAAAATTAGAGATGTCATATCAGTTGAAGGTATTCTATCTGCTAAGTAGGTCTGATCTTTAATTGATGCTATTTTACAAAAAAAAAAGTTAATTTTCTTCAAAATTAAAGATGTCATATCATTTGATGAGTACCACTAATCATATTTGTTCTACTATATATACCAAGAAGGTCTGATTTTTTTTATGCTATTTTATTAAAAACATCTTAATTTTCTTGAAGATTAGAAATTTCACTCACGCTTTATTTCTATTTATAGTTTGTTTATTAAGGGGTGTTTCTTATCGTATTTATGATAAAAAAAAATTCATAGGATAAATTTTTCATACATTTTTCCTCCAATGTCATATCGATTGAGGGTACTTTTTGATTATCGTATTATTTTTAATGATATTTATGATTAGAAGATTATAATTTTTTTCAAAGGTTAGAGAAGTTAGTAGTATTATTTTTCTATTTTTAGACTTTTGATTGAAGGGTGCTGCTTATCATATTTATGGTAGAAGAAAAAACAATTGTGGACTAAATTTTCCACAACTTTGACTTTATTTTTGAAGAAAAAAGCCATCAATTCTTGGTGTTTGTTATTTTTTTGGTCATTGGTATATGTTGAAATTTGTCCATAAATATACATAGTACCTATGTTGCGCGGACTCTTCAAAAGAGTCAGCGAGTGCATGTCGAATTCGTCAAAAGTAGTGTATTTTCGAAAAATCAGTCACAAGTGCGACATTGAAAGTGAAGAATCCACGCAACTTAGCTGTAACAGTCTAGCCCGCTAGTGATATTATTTGTTTTGCATCACTAGTAGGTAAGACCTGTTTACTATATACCCAACATTTCTCATGTGTTTTGCAGATGTGAGACTTAATTCTCATCTTAAAATAGATTGTTACATTAGCATATAGTACATATGATCTAGGTTTTTCTTGTAGATTATAAAAATTAATAACATTATAAATCAAGAATATTTATGAATTTTATAAGTAAAGATAAAAGCACTAATTTATTTAATCTTTATAAAGAATATTAGTTGATTGGAGTCTTTAATTTCATGATTTCAACTTTGGTTGTGATTTGATGTGCACATTCATATTTCTTCATTTTATGAAACTTTATTTTTCTTAAAGTAAAGACAAGCATGACAAATTTTCATATAAAGCTGCACAAATTCTTCATGTTACATTATAAGCAAATAGAATATCTAGATTTGATCATCATCACTAGTATTGAAATTAATCACTTCTTTACTTTAATCGGCAACAGTCGTGCTGAAATGAATATATAATCTTTATTTCGATTTTTACGATTTCAATTTTCAAGTCTTAAATATGAGAAAAGTCTTATTACGAAGGTTCTTTTTCCTTAAATGAGTCCTGATGCAATGCAACACGAATATTGAATATCGAGTGAAATAAAAATAATTTTTTACTTTAAGCATAATATAGGAGTATCTTGTTATTAAATTAAATAATAGCTCAAACAAGGATTAAAATCATACCAAAATCTAGAAATTATTTATCCTATAATAGAAGGGTGAATTATAATTATTAGATTATAATTTAAATAACTTTATCTTGAACAAAATGACGAAATAAATAAAAAATGATTTTTAAAAAAAATATATGTATCATCTTTTCCAAACTTCACAAAAGTAATAGGGATCAAATCTACTAGTACACTTTATCATGCATAAGAAATAAATTGATTTAAAATATATTTAGACATTTTATATATAAAAATATATATATATTTAGACATTTTATCTCAGTATCTTGTAGTCTCCTACACTATTATATGATTATAAGAAGTAACACAAATTATATTAATTGTGGAAATATTTTTTTTTTGATTTTCTACTATCAACTTTATTTTGATTAATTTAGATTTGTGTATCACGTAGAAAGGAAACACTCCCTAGTCCTCGTTGGAATCTTTTTTGTTCTCAAAGTTTAAATCTAAAACTTCTGATTTAAGAATTCTTGTATTGGCATACTTGTAAATTTTAGAATCGAAAAGATGATTAAGTTCAAATTTCTTCTGACATCAAGCACACTGAAAATTTATGAGCTTTATTTATTGGAACATTAAATCCAAGCCCCCGTTAGTTATTATGTTTCGTTTTTCGAGAGTCTAGCTATATAAATATTGACTGATATTTTAAAATTAAATTAGCATGAGAAAAAAATACAATTCCTAGTACTTATCGTAAAGTTGTGAGTATCTAAATTTTCAATATAAAATATTGAGTTGACCTGAGTCAAATTAACTTTCGAAAAACTCAATAGGAGTACAAATTTTATTGAAATAATGTCATTAGGAAAATTGAACATAAATTGAAAAA
Organism: Solanum aculeatissimum; assembly: GCA_038996855.1. Lineage (NCBI taxonomy): Eukaryota > Viridiplantae > Streptophyta > Magnoliopsida > Solanales > Solanaceae > Solanum > Solanum aculeatissimum. The sequence continues at coordinate 26,652 of JBCEWC010000017.1, read as the reverse complement.
AAACATGTTAAATTTGTGGGCTCGAGGGAGTAAAAGGGAATAAAAAGTTCTTTTGCATTCTTTCACTACCTACCCTTTGGTTTAATTTTCCTTTTCTTTTACTCTTTATAGTTATTTTTTTTTATTAGTTAAACACTTGGACTTATAAAATGATTATATAAATAATTTTAAAAATTTATATGTCATATCAGCATCAGATGTCTAAGAGATATAATAGATACAAATTAGAATGTTTAATTATCAGTTGAGATCAAGTTAAACTATTTTAATGTATATTTTTAAATTATGTTATTTACTTATCAGTCGAGATCAAATTTGAATTTAATTATTGTACTTGTCTTTCTAGTATGTCCAAGACATTGGAGAGATACCATATATACAATTATGGTACACTTGAAGGAACCCAACCTTCACCAGATTCACAGGTTTAATTTATTTATTATTCAAGCTTGATGATTACTCAAAAAAATTTTGAGAAAACATAAATTAGTTCAATTTTTCTTACCTAAAATAATTAGTAAAATTAAGGGTTTAAATGGTCAAGCACACACTTAAATTATCACTTTTTTCGTGAATTTCATATCTCAACTATTCATCGTACTTTTTATCTGCCTAAATTATCACTCTATTTGTATTAAAATACCCCTCAATGTTGAGTTGGTGAAATATTTGTTCCCAATCAACAATAGGCACATATAAGCCAACTCAACATTATATATGTTTTAATACCAAGGGAGTGATGTTGAGATACAAAACTCACGAAAATATGATAGCTTAGATTTTCTTTTTTTAATCTTTTTATTATCATAAACTCTGAAATTAAAGCTAATGTTGATGGCTAATTTTGTGCTACTGTTGAAAATAGAATAACTACCAAGAGTATTTGAAGCTTAAAACAAGAGTGGAAGTGTTACAACAATCTCAAAGGTGAGACACATACTTATTAGGTGTAATTTTTAACTCCAAATGAACTAAGCTATCGCTATACGCAGAATCAGGAAAATAGTCGAACCATATTGGATTTACTTTTGTGAAGGTTTACTATTTCGATTACTTAGATATGTGACCTTCTGATTACACCACAAGAAGTAGATGACTCATTTTTGATATTTTATTTGAAATAATTTTTTTCATATTCTTTAGGAATATGCTAGGGGAGGATTTGGGACAATTGAGCTCAAAAGATTTGGAACAACTTGAACGTCAATTGGATTCATCATTGAGGAAAATAAGGTCAACAAAGGTATGTATACTTTTGTATCTAAGATGAAACTTTTAAAATAATGTTTTATTCGATATTAAAATTCTATGAGTTTTAACTTTTAAGGTTAATAATAATATTGAACTCTTGTATTTAAAAGATTGTGGATTTAAGTCTACTATTTATAATTTTAATTGACTTTATATATAAATTTAAGCTTTGTTTTAAAAATATTGAATTCAGATGAATTTAATGTCTGCAACAATTGTAATGACCCACTAGGTTATTTTGAGAACGAGTCTTCACTTTTGTAGACGGATTTTTAGTGGTGGATAGGGTGAACCGATCCTGTAATTTTCTCTTAGTAAGATAGAATGCTTGTGCAAACTTGATTATTTCAATTATGACAAATTTAGTATTGTTTGGGATAACTGAAGTGTACAAGTGGTTCTACACGCACAACGTTGCTTATATGAATTTATAGAAGAGCTGCCATGAATACTTATAGTTGTCCAGCAGTGTTAAGATTCATCTCATCGTTGAGGTTATGTTCTGGCAATGTATAATTGAATGTGAGACATGTTAGGTCTAGCTCTATCATTGTTTATAGTCAACTGCTATTGGTCTAGTATTTTTGATAGTGTTGTTAGAGGTTCTATATATTTGAATGTATCATTCGTTAAGTGGTTACTTGATCATTTCGTTTGTTGGGTCAGAAAATTTTGATTATCTATGATGAGTATTAAATGTCTAAAAATCACATTTTATAATTTAAGCTCGTGAGAAGATTTGATTGTCAAAATGAAATCTTAACAAGACCCGTGATGATTTGTGCATTAGGAGTATGAGATGATTAATTTAGATTCGCTTTTTATTATGATCGATATTGATCTTTTTAACTTGTTTTCAGACACAACACATGTTTGATCAACTTTATGAACTTCAACAAAAGGTACATGCTATACAGAAATATTATTCAAGATGACATTTTTTGGAATTTGATCAAATGTACATATTATAAAAACATAATATGTGTTATCTGTTTTTTATACAGGAAAAATCTCTTACTGAAATGAACAAATCTTTGAGAATAAAGGTAACAATAACTTGACTATAGTTTTGTCTTAATTCGATTCACAAATTATTCAACGTATATTTGATATCATATAGGTTCACTCAACTTTATCTACTATAACAATAAAGTCATGACATTACTATTTCTTGTCCCACTTTATCAGTATAACAGTAAAGTTACAAAATTATTTTTGTTACGTTATATAGTAACAATAATTTTTCTATGGAATTGTTAATTTTAGTTGGAAGAACTTGGTGTTGCCTTGCAAACATCATGGCATTCTGAGGGATTTTTTCAACATTTGGATTGCAATAATACATTGCCTATAAGGTGAATTTGAATATTTGAATATTTCTATTTTTCATGAATTTTTATTTTTTATATAAATTTACCCAAATGACATATGTTGTATTTAAGGCACACCCGATACACGAAAGAATAACTACATATTGACTGTAATCTTACGAGTATTAGGGTCTAGGTAGGATGGTATATATTGAGTGTGTCTCAAGTAAAGCCCTCAGTCAGTTGTTTGTGATAAATCTTTAACTCAAATAGAATATATTAACATGTGCAATAAGATATGTCGATTATTAACTAATTGACGAATATTGTAGGAATAATTGAATTTATATCAAGTAATTGTAGTGAAATTTGACTTGTTGACCTCTTTATAATGAGGGTCATACTAAACTCATTACATACCATATTATGGGTGATTCCCCTGATTGTCGAGTCTTTCTAGATAGTCAACTCAATCGTCAAAATGTCAAAAAGTCGACTTTCCTTGGAAAAAAAGGAGACAAGATCTTTTCTATCTTATTAGTGAAACGTGCAGTATATACTACAAACATGCATATCGTTTGAATTCAATACTAATTACGTTCTAATCACTTCACTTGAAAACATTATCAGTACTCAACTTGTTTAGGACTGAGACGTGGTTAATTATGTCGTTGTATATCAGTTACAGGTACAATAGCGTACAACCGGAACATGCATATCCTTTTACTACAAACATGCATATCATTTGAATTCAGTACTAATTACGTTCTAACCACTTCACTTGAAAATGTTATCAGTCAATTTGTTTAGGACTGAGACGTGGTTATGTTGTTGTATATCAGTTACAGGCACGATAACGTACAACCGGAACATGCAGCACCATCAACACATGATGCTGCTGGAGTTGTACCTGGATGGATGCTTTGAATTTGAAGCCTGGGAAAAAAAATGTCCTTTTAATTACTTTCTACAACTTATTTATTACTATATTTCAAAATAAAAATAAAAATAGAGCTTCAATATTTCAAAAACCTACATTGTTAAATGTTTAGATAGTATTTATGACATATAAATGATTATATATTGTCATGTATTTATTTTCAAGAAGAGTATGGCAAACAACACTATATATGTAATAAATCAAAGGAAAATTTTTGAATTACTATTTATTTCTTTTTCCCTTTGTGTTGTTGGAGCCAAATTGAGAAAATTGAAAAATTCGAGGTTGAAAAATTCAATTTTTATTAGTTTGGTTTGGTTTTTAAATTGAAAGACTCGATATAATTGATATGGTTTAGAATGACAATAAGAAATATATTCAGTGTAATGTTATAAATGATGTCTAAGAAGTTAGAGTGCACGTAAAAAAAAATTCTATCTTGAAAGGTAAGAAATTGTTTTAGATAGACGTTATGACTCAAGAAAAAACATATCAATACACATCTAAAAAAATAACAAAAATAAATAAAATCATGACAAAATACTAAAAAAAATGTTAAAATATTATGTAAGAAAATAAAAACTACAACAAAAAATGCATGCCCACCTATGTCCACATCACATTAAATCTAACTAGAATATTATGTCACATTAAATTTTAAATTTAATTCACACCTTAAAAAATAAAATAAAAATTATCTAAACTTTTTAAAGAGCTCAAAATTGTTGTCCTTAGTCAATTTGAAATTCATTCCAATTATCACCTAACACCCCCAACCCCCAAAAGTTAATCAAATTGTCACCTTATATAATCACATGATTTCTTGCCAAATTTAGTTAAACCCTTACATATATATAATATAACTTAACTCAAAAGATATTTAAGATTAGAAATGAATCAATAAAAGTCATTGTTAAAGTTGCATTTTTCTTTATGTACTATGTTATATAATTGACTTGAATCCAAGTGGATTTAGAATTTAAGTACAAAAATAAAGAGACAATAAGATGGGCAAATTCAATTAATAATCTAACTCAGTGAAGAAAGACCATAGACCAACAAATCAAACTCTAAATCTATATGAATAGTCCGGCAGGAACAATCAAGAGATAAGGTTCTCAACATCAACCAATCATTATCTAGTCTATGAAGCATGTATCTCTACTGTCTAAATGGTGTCAATGACAGATTCATGACTACATCAAATCAAAACACAAGTATGAAACTCAAAAGCAAGAAAGACATAAGTGGTATCCTGCGAATGCAGGAGAGGACTCGTCAGTCAGTTGATAGAAGATAAGATCCTCAATGAAGTGCTTGCTGATTATCCCTAATACCTGTCTCTGCATCATGAAAAAATGCAGTTGCAAATGAACATCAGTACGTGAAATGTACAAGATATAATAGGGCAGAATGAAACATGCATCAAGGTAGAATAACATCAACTCAAGAAGATAAAGAACTCAATCATAATGTCATAAGTTTAAAGTAAGAATATAGGTTAGACACAAACCAATCATATACAATCCAATCCAATCATTTAGAGTACCATGAAGACCTATCTAGGAGTTTCTCTTATCCAACAACAATCACTTATAAGTCAATAACGTCCAACAAGGTCGTTGTTCTTGCCACAGCTGTTCAATACTTTGCTAAGGTAAAGGACGAATCAACCAATCATGGATCCAGACCAATCAATCGAGTCCCTGCAAGGAAAAATAAGGAACTCATCCGATTTACGATTCAATTCTCACCTACGTTTGGCTACGTAGTTATTGAGTTTAAGTTATTATTTACTCTTACTCAATTCGTTGCTCGATACTCTTTCCAAGACTCAATGCTCATAAGACTCCATCCAATAGATCCAATCTGAGTCTCATTCGAACTCTTATTCATTCATCAATTCTATCACAATCAAACATTTCAACCAATCAACCTATCAATAAACTTTTTCTTTACTTTATTTGAATATTTTTGTTAGGAATGATATATTATGCGAGGAATCTTTTCTCTAGGACTACTTTTAAAAATCTCAAGGACATAACAAAAATATTCAAATAAAATAAAGAAATAGATATATGCAAGTGCTAGCTCGTATATATGATCGATATAATCTATGATATTATGTGACAGTTTATTTTGAGATATTACTTCTTTAAAATAGATATAATTTTTTATTTTTTTTCAAATAAAGTGAATAATATTTTTTTTTTAAATGTGGCCATCAACAGTGTCCAGACAAGACAGAATAGCATAAGACACAGAACATTATCTTAAAAATCTGTGAGAGACATGATATATCCACCATACAAAAATGAATACCATATTATGTTCTTTTTTCAACCAATCAAAAATTGACACCACATTATTAAAAACCATCTGGTTTTGTTTTTAAATATCACTTCAACAGTAATTTATTTAATTATTTACACCTTTTTCCACACCTATTCTATCCTACTCTATTAAAGAAACTATTTACTTTTGTCCTAATTTATTTACATATAATTTTTTTAATTTGTTTTAAAATAGTTGTCATGTTTTTATTTTTCAAAATTTGCAATAGATTAAATTATATTAATTTGATATTTTAAAATTTAAATATTTAAAAATTATGTATAAAATAATATGATTATAATTTTTTTTATTAATGCAATAAAAAATATATCGTAAAATATTAATCAAAATTAATATTATTTGATTTACAAAAGAAAATCATGACAATTAGTTTGAATCAATGGGAGAAATATTTTATCCTTAACATAATAATTTTGAGTTGTGCAAATCTCTAATACTTAGTTTGGCAAATTTTTTGAAGGGAAAAAAAATGACAATTTTAAGAAATTAATGTGTTTGGCTAAATTTTTAAGGGAAAAAAAATGTGTTTTTGAATTTTGAGTAGTTGTAGCACAAGTTGTTTTTTAGTGGCCAAATTTTTTTTGGCATGTTTTAAACCTTAGTCAAGTATAAAATATTACTTTAACATTAATAAAAGTAATTTTTAAAATTAATTAATGATACAAATTGATTTTCTCCAAAACAACATTTGAATAATATTTTAAATATAATATATTTTTTAAACTAAGCAAGTTGTAAGACTTGTTTTAGACATAAATTTACAAACTCTTTCATTTTTTTCTTAAACTACACGTCAAGTCAAATCAACAGGCAAAATTAAAGTCTTTAGAACATGGGTTCGCTTAAAAAAATAGGAAAAATAATTTTAAGTGAAAATTTATCTTTATTTCTCTAGAAAAATAATTTCACATTAAATCAAGTGCATCATTCAGTCTCTTTAAAATATAAAAACGTCAGAAGAAAATATTAAATCAAAAAAGTATGTCGATAGCGCGACAATGATAAGTTCACAATTCACATGCAACACTATTTTTAGAATAAGTATGTCGATCTGATGCCACATAAATTAAGATGAATAAAATAGAAAGAAATAAAAATACAAAAAAGAACAAGTGGGGTGTACTTTTTCCTTTTAAAATAAGATGGGATCTATGACTTTATTTTTTCTTTTTCATTGTTGTGAAATAGTAACTAGGGTTTGTTGTGAAGGGAAATATAATATCAGGGTTTCCATATTTAGGTCATATTTCTTTCTTTGTGGAAAAAAAAAGAAGTGAAGTTTATAATTATAATAATTTTTTTTTCTTTTTTGTGAAGATGGGAAGAGGGAAAGTTGAATTAAGAAAAATAGAAAATAAAATAAATAGACAAGTAACATTTTCAAAGAGAAGATGTGGATTAGTGAAAAAAGCTCATGAAATTTCAGTTCTTTGTGATGCTGAAGTTGCTTTAATTGTTTTCTCTCAAAAGGGAAAGATCTTTGAGTATTCTTCTGATTCTTGGTAAGTTTTTTTTTTTATAATTTTGTAATAAATTAATTAAAATTATGTTAGAGCTGATATATTTGTGTTAAGGGTCTTTCAGAATCGGTCTCTCCATTTCTATGACATAGTGATAAGGTCTGAGTATATTTTACCTTCCGAGACCCCAAGGGTCTTTCGGAAGCAGTCTCGCTATCTCTGTGAGGTAGTGATAAGGTATTCATACATTTAACTCTCCCCAGACTCGACTTGTGAAATTTTATTGGGTAAGTTGTTGTTGTTATATAAGAAAGAAAATTCTTTGTAATATATAGTTATGGAAGAAGATTGATCTTCTTTTCTTAGAGAGTTTCATTATTAGTAAAATGATTTTTGTTTTTTTGAATTTACTTTAGTTTATTTGAGTTATAGTTGTTTAATTTGATATTTTTTAACTTAACTTTCTAGATATTACTTCCATCTTCATTGGTAATTGTTTTTTTAAAAATTTGTAATAAATTAATTAACATTGATCTTCTTTTGTATGATAATTATCTTGTGTTGTATAAAAGAAAAATTCTTTTGTTTGAACAAAATAATATTTCTAATATATAGTTATGGAAGAAAATTGATGTTCTTTTGTAAGAAAGTTTCATTATTAGTGAAAATTTCTCATGATTTTTTTTTGAGTTATAGTTGTTTAATTTAATATTTTTTGGCTTAACTTTCAAGATTACTTCCATTATTGTTTGACTTAACTTTCAAGATTTCCTTTTGTAGAAATATCATTTTTTGTAATTTTATGAAAAGGATTGTGTAATTGAAATAATATTTGTAATGGAGGAAACTAATCATGAAAGAAAAAAAATTAATCTTCTTATCTTTTAGAGTTTTTTTAATGACTTAAAGTTTCAATATTTTATAATATATTTAGTGTAATCTGAAGAAGATAGAATATACGAACGTCTAAATTATTTTTTGACTAAAAAAAATATAACTAACTTTTTATGATTCTCCCTTCATTATTTTTTTTAATACTATAATTTATCCTTTTGTGGTGTTTTATGTTCACAACTTATGTTTTTCTTCAATAAAAAAAATATTAATTATTAATTAGTTAGCCATTATCTGATTTTATGGAAGAAAAGAAGATGTTAACTCTCTTGTTTTTATGATTGTTTTCTCTCTTTTTTAGTAATAAAAATAAAATCCATTTTCTTTGATATATAATAATTATTTAATATTTCCTTTAGTAGGAAAAAATTATTTTAAATTTTAATAAGACAAAAAGAAAAAAACCCAGAATTTTATGGATTAATAAATATTTTTTCTTCAATTTAATACTTCCTTTAGTAGGAAAAAATTCTTTTTAATTTTAATAATATGAAAAAAGAGAAAATAAATTTTTATTTATTTATTTATTTCTTCATTTTTTTGTTAAGAATTCATTCTTGAAGAACTCAATTGAATATTAGTAAGATATTTTAAGGTTTATTTATCATATGATTGTTCATTTTGAATAATGTGTACATCATTCATCATAGTTTTATTTTTTATTTTTTATTTTATTTTACCCTTTTTTTATTTTGCTTTTTTTTATTTTTATTTTGAGTACATAGGAAATGACAAACTGGAAGTTCTGAATTAGGGTTACTTCTCTAGTTCCAATAATTAGTTCTAAAGATACTTGATAGTTCCAATAAAACAAGAACAACAAAATAATTAACTTAATTAAAAATATGTTTGGTCATAAAATTTATTCAAATTATTTTGAAATAATTTTTTAATTATTTTTAAAAATCAGTATTCGATCATGAAAGTTATTTACTTTTCAATTTTTTAAGTTATAATTCTATTTTTGTATGTGTGTCATGAGTATGGGATCTATTAGAAACAACATCTCTATACTACTTCTGATAGGTTTGGCACACACTATCTTCTCTAGACATCATCGTGTAGTACCACATTGAATATGTTATTGTTGTAATACTTTAATTATTTTTTTTCAAAAATATAACCAAATGCAACTCTAGAAATTTTATTTAAAGTGAAAATATTTACGTTTTCTCTTTTAAAAAAATGTCATATTTTCCTTTTTAATCTATTTCTAAAAAAATGACCTCTTTTTAAAAAAAATATATTTTAAGTTTAAGTTTTTTACGTGATAGATTACAAGATTAAAGAACAATTTAATATATTTGACATAATTTTAACTTAAGATCATAAAATTGAAAATCTTCTTCATTTTCTTCGTACCAAATTAAATTAAATCATTTTTTAAAAATAAAATTTATGATCAAACATCAACTAAATATATTACTCTTTTTTGTTATAGTTTATTTGAAGTTTTTTTTTTAAATCTTTTTCATAAATAGAACAAAAAGTTTCTAACTTAGAAAATGATTTAATTTAAAGATTCATTTGACATGAGTTTTTTTTTTCAAAACATTATTTAGTTCTACATTAGATTTTCCTCTTTTGTTTAGTTTTTTTGTAGATGAGTTTTCATGAATCATTTTTTAAGTGAATATTTTTTGTAATCACAAAATGTCAACATTTTTTAACAATGAAATGTATAATTTCAACTTTAAATTTTTTTATTTTTTTAAGAAAAATTGATATACCTAGTTAACCTATGGAGTACCTAGATGCTTTTTATTATACAGTAAGAGATGAAAGAACTGAAATTTGACTTATGAGGTTTCCCCAACATGCAATAATGTGCTCTCTTTGTGATGTTTTTAGTTTAACCAGACGTAACAATCCATTTTTAGATAGAAGTTTCATATTGATAAAACACAATAGAGATATTGGATATATAATTAGTAAATAAGTTTTATGTATTAATGACGTATTTTAAAGTTGTGCGGATCTAGGTCTAAAACGGATAATATCACTAGTGGATTGGGTTGTTACGTTCTACCAAACCTCTTAAGAAATAATTTATTCATAGAAAATAAAAAAGTGTTTTTACTATTTTAATCGGTAAAGTTGTTGTCATGTGATTAGGAGGTCATGAGTTCAAGCCTTCGAAACAACCTCTTGTAGAAATACAAGGTAAGGTTGCGTACAATAGATCCTGCGCATAGCGGGAGGTTTAGTGCACCTAACTTGCCTTTTTTTTACGTCTAATTAAATATTTTGAATAAATTAGTGATTCTTTAATAGTATTAATCTTCATGTATTGAAATAAAGGTAATTTTAAAAGAATAAGATCAAGTCGTTCATGAAACGTAAAACGCCACTTATTTTGAAATAAAATGAAAAAAGTTAAGACGTTATTTATTTTAATATGGAGAAAGTATATAGGGATCATTTGGTAGGTGGGATAAGAGAAAATAATTAGGAGTTGTTTAGTAGAGTATATAAAAATAGTATTGAGTTAAATGTATTATTAACAGAATTAATAATGTTGATAAATATTTTATTGATGGTTGATTTGTTGTTTAAAACGAATAAAGTGTATTAGAATATAAATAATATTAAATATGACGTATTTGAATAGAAATAATATTGATATTATATATTAATATCATAGTTTATTACGTATAAGAATAATATTGAATATGATTTTCAATCAGATTGATGGTGATGGAATATGGGATAATAATTTCATTGGATAATGTGCTAATATTGTGAGATTATTTTATTGTTTGTGAACTTTATAATATATTTTTTATTATTATTATTGAGATTTTTATTTAATAAAAAGATAGAAAAACTAGTAAAAAAAAATTATTTTTGAAACAGTATGGAACAGATTCTTGAAAGGTATGAGAGATACTCATATGCAGAGAGACGTTTGCTTGCAAATAATTCTGAATCACAGGTATGACCTAATTAAAATAAAATTTTAAATAAATATTTTCGAGTTTAAGTTATATATATAATTAGTGCAAATAATTTTTAATATTATTAGCATCAAGTCGTTCAAATGATATTTACTGGTAAGTCTTGAAGTTTGAGATTTGTAATCTTGAAAGTAAAATATGTTATTAAATACAATATGTGAAGATGATTTGATCATGTCGAGTAGTATTCTATTCAGATTGATGAATGGCGATGTATATTACTTAAACTATATATGAATAAGGTATGTAGTATTTGTGATGTTTTTTTAGTCGGTTATCGTATTATTTTTTGTTGTTTCTATTCCTTTATATTCAACATGTATTCTTCAATTTCCGCTTTAAATTTATTTTGGAATGTTTCATTTGAATTGAGGATCTATAGAAAATCTCTTGAATACCTTTATAAGATATATGTAGGTTTGTGCGTGTCTCGACCCTACGTGCGAGATTATACTGAATAATATTTTAAAAAAAAATAAGCTTAGAAGTTTGAGATTTAAAATTTTGAAAATAAAATGTTTTATCAAATACAACATGTGAAGATGATCTGATCATGTCGAGTCACTTGATCAATGTATGTCTCGTAATGTAAAAAGTACTCCATTTACTTTGATGAATGAGGTATATAGTATTTGTGATATTTTACTTTTTATTCGATTATCGTATTATTTTATATTGTTTCTATTCCTTTCTCTTTTATATTCAACATGTATTCTTCACTATTGTAGTTTCGCTTCAAATCTATTTTAAAATATTTCATTTAAACTGAGAGCCTATTGGAAACCTCTCGAATACCTTTACAATGTGCATGTCTCGATTCTACGTGCGAAATTATATTGAATATATTATTGCTATTGTGATATTAGGTGCAGGAAAACTGGAGCTTGGAATATACTAAACTCAAGGCTAGAATTGATCTCCTGCAAAGGAACCACAAGTAAAATATTTATTTAATTTGGAAATGGTTTTTAAATTTTATTACGTTGAGGCGAATTCAGAATTTAAATTTTGCGGGTTCATAATTATTATTTATCAATTTTAGTAAGATTTTTCTCACTGTGCCTAAAATCATGGGTTCAATTGTCCATGTACCAATAACCTAAGTTGCGTAGACTCTTCATTTTCGATAATGTGTTAGATTTTTCTATTTTTGGATAATCCAACATGCACCTATCAACATTTTTGAAGAGTCCGAACAACATAGTCTATATATTAGGAGTAAAAAAATAAGTTTTCATAAGTGATATTCGAAGTTATTGTCTCCTCCCATCTCACCACTCCCATAATGTAATATATTTTTATTTACTTACGAAACACTAAATTTTTAAGAAAACATTTTTCTTTATACCAAACACACCCTTAATTAACTTACCCTTTTTACCATTACATTTTTACAAAAATTATTTTTCAGGCATTATATGGGAGAAGATCTTGATTCAATGAGCTTGAAGGACCTGCAAAACTTGGAACAACAGCTTGATTCTGCTCTTAAGCTAATTCGATCGCGGAAGGTTAATTTCCATCTTTATTTTTTCTCGTTTTCTTTTTGGTTATACGTAACTTGTTTGACACTAAGGCGTAGTTATTATAGCTGAGTTAGTGAAATTGACCATCCCTAAGTTGAAAGCTAATAATATCTCTCTGTCATTACTATCTGTTATATTTTCGGAAACAGACTCTCTATCTCTATGAGATAGTGATAAGATCTGCGTACATTTTACCCTCTCCAAACTCCACTTCTGTAACAACAGATGTTTTTGTGCTGCAGAACCAACTCATGCATGAATCAATCTCTGAACTGCAGAAAAAGGTATTGCTAGTTATTTTAGTACCAAAGCTTTCTATATTTGTTATGTTATATGTTTTTGTTATTTTGGTCTATTGGAGACTGGATAAGGTCTACGTACATATTATTCTTCTAAATTTTACGTGGTATATCGTTGTTATATATATATTTTTTTAATTGGTTCAAGAAAAAGGTATAATATATAAATATGTCATTTAACTTGACTTTAGTTGACATTTATGTTTTTCAACTTTGACTGTACACGAGTAGGCACATAAACTTGTATAGAATTGAACAAGTGGACACATGTGTCGTCTTACGTGATATAATACATGTAGTTTAAGTATCCACTTATTCACACTCAAAGTTAGACGGCATAAATATCAGTTGAGGCCAAATTAAAGGGCATGTTTATATATTATGCCAAAAAAAAATCATATAATGTATAAATCAAGATGTTTGTGTCTTGTTTCAGACGATTTTAGAAATTTTTATCTATTTCTTAAAAATCTTGTCCAGTCAAACATCATCACATAAATTGAACGATCTTGATTATGCTTGAGTGCAATGTTTTCTCTATGTTTTTATAGGAAAGGGCTATCCAAGAGGAGAATAACATGCTAACCAAGAAGGTGAGTCTTTCTGACATAATTTATAAATATGTCTTTTAATTAATTTTAATTTGCATTTACATTTTTTTTAATTATGAGATTGCATAAGTAAATATTTAAATTTAGATTAAATTGAATAAATAGAGACATATATCATACGTAGCATAATACATATAGAACTTTAAGTTGGACATGAATTGCCTTTTTTTATATGTTTTTCATGAAGTAGCAAAATGTTCAACATTAAAACATACTTTACACTTACTTTAAGTGAATAGTGCTGCCTCGCTTTAGCTAGGTTGAGAATACGATTTCCAACATTGAACTTCAAAACAAAGAAGGAGAAGACATTTCATAATCCAATTTTTCAATGTCTAAGTGACCTTTGGATACAAATCGCAAGAATGTGTGTTTGGCCCGCACAAGCGGTGGAACATGTGGTTTAATTCAATGAAAAGCAAAGAACCTTATCAGGGCTTGACATGCCGCGAATCCTCTTGAAAGAGAGGGGTGCCTTTGGGAACAAAGTATACTATATATATAAGTGGTTATTAATTTCTACTTTTTAATTGCTTGTAAACAGATCAAGGAGAAGGATAAGATAGTAGAGCATCAAGGTGAATGGCACCACCAAAATAATCAAGTTTCTACTTCAGCAGCTTTCCTCTTACCACCACATCCATGCCTTAACATTGGGTAATTTTCTTCCTCTATAACAAGATTCACATAATTATTCAGTGATAGAGTCAGAATTTTTATTAAAAGTGTTAAAATTTCGTAAATATTAATCTTGTATATATTGTAACGGTCCAACCTGCTAGAGATATTCTCCTCTTTTGTCTTAGACTTACACAGCTTTAAAATGTGTTAGTAGTAGATAAAGTCTGCTTACTTATATTATTCACCTGACATCTCTCTTGTGTTCTGTCATTGTGGGACTTCTTAGCTTAAGTTGGAGTGTCACATATATATAGTATAATTTTCCGACTGAGGGGATTCATTATTAATCTTATTGTTGAAAGTAGTATTTACTTCGATATTTTTTACTTTTGGCCCAGCTTGCTAGTAATATTTTCTACTTTAGGCTTAGATTTGCACGGCTTTAAAACGTGTCACTGGTGAATAAGACCTGCTTACTTATACACTCAGCATATCTCATATGTTCTGCAAATGTGAAACTTCTTATCTTAAGGTGGAGTGTCACGTATATACAGTATAATTTTTCGATGGAGGCAGATCTAGTTCATTGTTAATCTTATTGTTGAAATAATATTTACTTCAATATGATTATGAATTAATCATTTTGTAAACAGAAAAAAATATTTTTTGTTTTTAAAGTGAAAAATGATATTTCAAAATTATCTACTAGAACCAGTTGACTCATGGTTTTTCATGAATGCTTAGCAACATTTAACTTTCTTTTATCCATAAATTTTGTTAACTAAGTATTAATTACTTATTTAATTGTTTCACTAATCCCTTAATTGATTTTTTATTAGAGGTAATTACCAAGATGAAGCTGCAGAAGCAAGGAGGAATGAGCTTGACCTTAATCTTGATTCATTATATCCACTTTACAACATAAATAAACATATATGAAAATTCACTCTTTGCTATCAAAACTTTATGTGGAAGCTAATATATATTTATATTGAGTGTCTTAATTATTAATATGCATGTATAGAACCTTATTATTAATGTATTTGTATCAACTATTAATATACTTATGTATTTTTACTATTTGTAATTTTGTGTTATCCTTCCATTCTAATCGTTTGGTTTCATATCTAGTATTTTCTATTTTTGGGATGATATTTTTGAGATAAGGGTGTTTCGGAAACAGTCTCTCTATCTCTATGAGGTAATGGTAAAGTTTGCGTACATTTTACCCTCCTCAGATCCCACTTGTGAAATTTCACTGAGTATGTTGTTGTTGTACTTGATAAATTTTTGGGGTCTTTACGCATAGCTGGATAGATATACTATTTATCTTTTTTAATTGATATACATATATTAGGCACTAGTTATACATGATCATATACATGTTATACATGAATTATATATATATATATATTATTCATCCATCGACTATTTTTAGTTTAATCAGTGGATGGAGTGATATTTAAATTAATTCTTTTAAATTTTTTTGATAATCCAGGAATTCCTAAGGGTTGGCTGGTGCACAATTTGAACTCTTTTTTTTTTTTAAATGGTTATACATGTTATACTCGATAAAATTACCAAAATATTTTTAGATGAAAAACATTCACATAACGCACTTTCCCAAATTTTTTTGACAAATCTAAAGTCGAAAATACGATCAGCACCAAAAATTTTATGAAAAAATAATCTTGATTGATTTTTATTAGTTTGGTGTTTACTTTTATGTGTGATTTGATGCGTAACAAATTGCCCACTATTCTTGTATACATTTTAGTCGTACTCGTCCTTTCTTGAAAGCATTTTTTTAAAAAGAAAATGGATTAAATGAAAATTTATTATGTTCGTGATTCTTCATCCATCGTAATAAAAAAAAATGCACCAGTTTCCATTTTTATTCTTATATGAGGTGAGAAAGTGGATTTGCAATAAATCAATACGAAATTGTTTATCGTGCTATAATATGAGCCGATTGCTTGTTAGGAACGATTTATAGATCATCAAATTCCCACAAATAGAATGAAAGACTAGAAGCGTCATAGAGTTTATTTCTCATATGGTCACCCAACTAAAAGTGTTAATATCCCGAAAAGACAGTCTTCTTAATTCTAATTTAATTCAACAAAGAAAGTAACGTTCTAAAGTAATAACTATTGGTTGAGTGATCATCTGAGAAATCAACTCTAACGTTATGCCACCAATCTTCAAAATGTAAAGGCCATAGTGCCAAAACATAGCATAAGATGATAAATTCAATCATCTAAATTTCAGCTTTATCTGATCAAGGACCTGTGAAAAACCGCGGAGGCAACTACAATGAGCAGAAATCTCACTCACGGAGCCTAAACCCGAGGGAATGGACAGTCTCCTCCCTCGTTTAACACAGCTGCACAAGTAGTTGGTCTCACTAGCTTTCCATATAACGCCCACAAAAAAGCCCGCGGCAGCAAAAAGTGTAAGTACTAAAGAAAAGGTTCAAGGAGAAGCAAAAATTTTCTAGACTGTATATCGCATTAATCTTCAACGCTTTGTAGATGTCAGGGGACCAGTATGGTAAAAAAAAAATTATGTACGCCTTACTAAGTTGCAGGAAATCTTCACATCTACTACGTCTGTTATTCATTTCGTTTCAGCTCCTTCTCCTCAGCTCTGACCATCAATTTGTCTCCTCGAATTCCATCAACTGCGTGACCAAATCAAAGTAGTGTTAAGAGAAACGAAGCCTTAAAAAACTCGACTGAACTATTGAGGAAGTCAGAGTGTGCAGATAAGAGATACCACATTGCAGATATAAGCTTTTATATATCAACGATATATGAGCCAGTTTAACACATATATAGTGGCTCAAATACAATTGAGCCATCTGAATGAGCGAGTATCTGTTCACTACCTACACTGCTGTCACTTTCAGATAACAAGACTTTATTTTGAACCTATGTACGCTATATACTGACAACGCTGGCATACTAGCCATCCCAATATATGTGGTGGTAGTTAACTATGCACAAACTTGACGAAAAAATGAAAAGACATTTGAAACTTGTAGTCTACAAACAAGTCATAGACATTTGGATGGATATAAATCATCTCATTAAGGAAAAATGGAAAATTTAAAGTTGAACCGTTTCTAAATAAAGATGTATGACATTGTTTTTGAAACATATTAAAAAGGAACGTATGGCACATATATTGGGATAGAGGGAGTATAATAATGTGCCACATAAAGTCCTCGGTGGAACAGAAACATATTGCCAACTAGTAAAGACATGATGTGGACAAAATTTTATATATTACGGTGAGAGACCCAATCATTCAGATAATGGAAGCTAGTCCTAAAAGAAAAGACGCAAATCTAGCAATTCAATGATAAAGCATTAGTTATTTGATTAACATAGCAATACTTTGACCCCTTTTGTGGAAGATCTTAACTTGACTATGCAGCATATAAGAAATTGCAGACTTGCAATGCACCAGAGAAACTTAAAATCTGAAAAATAAGAAAAGCTTGCCTTTCCGCAAACTGGACATTTTTCACTTCTCTCCTGCCACTCATATATACAACTGAGGTGATAATGATGAGAACACTTCGTAGATATCTTGGGATTCTCTGTTGTATATTCTGCAGGAAAAAAAATGTCATTTGACTTATTAGGCAGATCAAGAGAATCATATAACTTTGTAGCTAAAAATTAGCTTAAAATCTTTAGAGCAGTCTCTTTTGTCAATCTGTTGTGGCTGAAATAGCTCTTTACAATTACAAAATAGTAAAATAATGTCAGCTACCTTCGAGGCATGTGGGACATTCATCCTCATCTTCTGATGAGGAAACTTCATATTGAACTCCAGTCACCATCATTGATGAATAGTCCTTCTTAGGAGACTCTGGATGACATTCTTTAGATCCTCCGTCACAGTTTGATTTAAGAAGGTTGTCTGCTCCTAGAAGCTTTCCTGTTATTTCAACATCAGCATCTGGTTCGGGCTCAACTCGTGAATAACTTGTTCTTTTGTCCTGTTGTTTAAATGAAACAACTTGTTGCATTTGTGGCTGTCTTGGAGCAGCAATATTTGGTAAACCACTATCCTGAGACATGATTGTATTACATGAACTGTTGATGGAAACCACAGCAGTTGAAGATGACGGGTCTTGATTAGCACAGTCTGATTTAAGCAGCTTGTCTGCTTTTAGAAGCTTTTGTGTTATTTCAATATCAGCATCTATATCTGGTTCGGGCTCAACTCGTGAATAACTTGTTCTTTTGTCTTGTTGTTTAAATGCAACAACTTGTTGCATTTGTGGCTGTCTTGGAGCAGCAGTATTTGGTAAACCACTATCCTGAGACATGATTGTATTACATGAACTGTTGATGGAAACCACAGCAGTCGAAGATGATGGGTCTTGATTAGCACAGTCTGATTTAAGCAGCTTGTCTGCTTTTAGAAGCTTTTGTGTTATTTCAATATCAGCATCTATATCTGGTTCGGGCTCAACTCGTGAATGACTTGTTCCTTTGTCCTGTCGTCTAATTGCAACATCTTCTTGCGTTTGAAGCTGTCTTGGAGCAGCACTATTTGGTGACCTGATTGTATTACATGAACTGTTTGTGGAAACTACAGCAGTCGAAGATGACGGGCCGTGATTAGCTGAAGTCCCTGCAGTTTCTTGTGCTTGGCCAAATATGGTTCCACACTGATGACGAGTAATACTTTAAAGTCAGTATCATGATAAGGAACAGTCAGCATTTTGCAAATAGCTAGCATCTAACAACAATATACCCAGTATAATCCTACAAAGGGGGATTTGAGAAGGGTAGAGTGTTCGCGGACCTTACCCCTACCACAGAGGTAGAGAGTTTGTTTCCGATAGACCCTTGGCTCAACGAAAAAATAGTCCAAAGCAGTACCAAAAAAAGAAGAGAAGACAAGAAATAGCACATAGTAACAGAAAAAGCAGATAGCAACTGGACATTAACAACAAAATAATATGATGGTTGAAGTACAAGAAACAAATAATAATAACAATCGAAAGAGAAGAAACTACAAGAGTAATACTACAACTACTAGTATGGACGGATAACAAGTCAACATACTGCTACCTACTAACCTAGTACCCTAATTCATATCCTCCACAAAGCCAAAGCAAAAATGAATCATTTGCAAAGAAGATGCTAGGCTAAAATCTAGTCATGATCTCTGCTGCTACAATTATAATTAGAATGTTCCAGGTTAGCAACAATGATCAATAGAGCCGAGTCAACAAATTCTTTCTGTAGTAGATTCCACTTCTTTTCAAATACAACAAAACTTTTCCATTTTTAGACTTGTTCAAGTTTGACGAGTAGTCGCACTAGCATCTAATGTTCAATCAGTTTTCCCCAGGCAAATAGTTTCTGGCATTCTATGAATTTGCTGTTTTATGAGCTTATAAATCATGACATGGAAAGTTTAATCAAGTGTCATCATCGTTCATATACATTATAAAGAACACGCAAAGAAAATGGCAACTAATCTTGAATTATTAGCGGGGCTTAAAAGCTAAACAGGTATCCATAACTAAACAGTGTGAGGTAGATTAAGCAAGGACAGAAGATGCTGCAAATCCTTCACATTAGTAAAAAGGGACAGCCTGGTGCACAAAGCAACCCGCCTTAGAAGTGTCCGGGGAAGGGCCGCACCCCAAGGGTGTGATGTAGACTGCCTACCCTAATGCTGCATTTGTATAATTTTGAATCCTTTCAGTTTTGGAATTCTAAAGAATTACATCATTCCTTGCACAACAGAAAGGTAGGTTAACTCTCAAATTCTTTCAGGTAGTTGACACGTTTCCTTGGAAACATCTTCACCTGACATACTACTTAAATATTCATTGTTGTTATGATTAGTTGAGTTTGGTGGTCTAACTGCTTCATTAACTACATCAGAACACTATTTTAAGAATCTAGCCATCATTTATCCATTGAAAACCGATAAGACAGTATAAGCAGGTGGCAGGGGAATTTGATACAAACAATGTGATAACTACATCAATTCGACACAATTTTAAGAATATAACCATCATTTATTCATCGAAAACTGATAAGGTGGAATTAGCTAGGTGGCATGGGGGTACTGATATCAATGTAAAACATTAAATGGTTTGGTACACCATCCAAACATTTCAAGAACAAAATATTCTAAATTTCATGGCAGAAAGAAAATCACTTTCAACAGGCACCTTATTAATTAAGTTCTGAAAGCAGCAACTGAAACACTTGCAGGACCTATGATTTTGATCATTCGACGCACCATGCCCTCCAACATCCGAAATGTTGAAACAGCAACAAACTGAACCCATGATGTTTCTTCAATTTGTAACATAAATCTTCAACCTTCCATTAGCAATTCCCTTTTACATTCAGTAGCCAGATTTCCCTTTAAAGCTATACATAAGCAAACAGGACTAAACACTAAACTGTAAATAAACATGCCAGGCCAAAAATCAATAATGACCATGGAGAAGGGGAATCACTAATCACAACCAAAAAAGTAGATTTTTTACAATTTCTTGCTCTTAATACAAGTTTCAAAAAGAGACTCACTCCATTTCAATTTATTGATGTCACTTTTATTTTTAGTCCGTTTTAAAAAGAATATCTCTTTCTTCTCAATAACTCTATATTTCAAATTTGCCACTAGGAACAACATTCAAAACCATTCTCTACCTTCTTAAACTTCATGCCAAATCAAAACTAGACAAACAAATCGAAACAAAGCAAATAAAAAGATACAATCTTTTTCCCCTAAATAGATAACAACACAGTTCCATTCAACAAATAATACAATCACTTACTGAAAAATCAAGTCACCATCAAAACAAACTCAAGACACAACAGGGTGGCAATTGAAAAAAACTATACTTCCACCAAAAACACCATAACCATAACATGCAAATACTCATTGATCACAAAAACAAACACATACCCAAAAACCAAAATGGTAAAAAAAGCCCAAAAGAACAATGAGACTCAACTTTTATGCAAAAAAGAAACATACCCATATAAGAAAAACAGATGAAAACAACCTATGAATCAAGAATCATTATATGCAGCAACAAAAAAAAAACAAGATTACAGAGAAAAGAAGAGTGACAGTACCAAAAACCAAAGCTTTGGGAGCAAAGGGTTTGTGGGGAAGAGAAGAGTTTTGAGAATTGAGGAAACTATAAAAAGAGTTTGACACACAAGGAAAAGTTGAAATTTTTAGAAATATATGGAAAAATTGTGGGGTTTATAGGGTTCTAATAACCATATCATATATTTACTCCTTTAATATTTAATATATAAATTTAAAAAATAAAAATTATTATTAAAAAAATTACCCTGTTAGAGTGATATTTAATATTTATTTTTTAATTACGTTTCATAAAATATATTCATTAGGTGCAATTTATATATTGCATCAATTGAATTGTAAAAATAATATTTTCATCAAATAACTAAAAGAAAAATTATAAGAGGCATAAAAAATCAATTTGCCTTATATATTATTAGTTCTTATTTAATTTTTTTCTATATTTTAGGAAAAATCGAGGTGAAAAAGATATTAAAGAGTAAAATAGATGAAACGTAAAAAAATTATGGAATGAAAATCACATTAATAGATTTGATCCTTATTGTTAAAACATAATTAAATAAAAAATAAAAATTTGCATACTTACTTTCAAGGAGCGTAGTAAAATGATAAAATAAACTTAAAAAGTTACTTTATTGACGTAGTATTCATTCATAGTAGCTAGGCGGACCATTCTGAATACGGAGGTCCATAAAAAACCTAAAAAGGAAAAAAAATACTGCAAATTAAATGGAATTGTACAATTAAATTATTAGTCCAATAAATTACACTTTGACTAGTACTTTAGAGTTTTGTATCCTCTTGTTAATTAAAAAGAATTTTATTGTTGGGTAATTAAGAAATTTATTTGGATAATCATTTCAATAAATATATGTTTAGCTGACGTAAGAGACCAATCTTATCTATAAGGACACTGTGTGATAATAAAGAAAAGTTGGATGAACTAATTTATTAAATTTATATCTATATCTATATTTTATATTTATATCTATATCTATATTTATCTATACTATATTAAAAGTGTGAAGACCTTTGGAAATATTGTTTGAACTTTTTACTCTTCACTAAAAGACTTTGTTTTAGATAAAATTATTTTTTCACTATTTTTCTTTAAATTATTATTTAATTATATTTATAATATTAACTTTTAAAATATATGGAAAAAAGTGATAAAATAAGGACTTCTAGCCGTGAAAAGAATCCTAAATCTTCTTTATTTGATAGACTTTTACTGCTTCCTTATTTGAATCAACAAAATACCCTTTAGTCGTTAAAGAAAATTCTAATTTACCTTGAGTTCTAATTAGTAATAAAATCTCTATATATAGAACTTTTATAAATAAATAATTTATCGAAATTACTTTTACAGTGAATTATTTATCTTTTTATAAATTTACAATTAAATTTAATTTTTATTATTTTGATCACGCGCGCTTAAAATGTTATATATATTTGGGGGAAAGGATAAAAAGAAGGTTCTTATAGTTGGTGCATGGAATTAGTGGTGAAGAATCTTCCTTTATTTTAGTGGGGGGAGTCATTTACAATTTTCAAAAAGAAAGATGTTGACTTTTATGATTTTGTTATGGGGTTTAAATTGACATTTTTCATTTGAAAATGACAATTGGCATAAGCAACTATGGCTCCATCATCAAATTTTTAGTTTTTTGTATTACGAAGATTGTGGTGAAATGAATAGAATTCATTTATCTTTAATAAAAAAATTAATTTTGATAATATCTTTTAAATGATTCTTACTTAGTGCAAAGGGTTCAAGTTTGGGCACATCTTCAACTTATCAAAATATATGACCTTAGATAGGAGGATATAAAGATTGCAGACAAAGGTAAAAAGTTTGTAGGTAGTCGATCAAGAGTTGTCTCATTACTAGAGTACTCGTGTATTTGGCTTGGTGATCATAGAGAGCGGCATATCGCTGTAGTATTATAGACTAATTCATATTACTTTTAGCTTTTAGTATCTGATATCACCTATTTATTTGTCTTCTTGTTGTTACGATTTCTTGTATATATGTTCCGCATTACTTTGCTTTGACTAGTTGTATTATCATAGTTCTTGATTTGATATCTAGCATCGTCAGTTGTTTACTGTGTTTCGATTATCACACTATTTTATTATTCTTGTCCATTTCTTATAGGTTTTGCACTACTTTTTGTGTTGGTTGTTATATTTTTTGAGATAGTGATAAAGTCTGCGTACACTCTATGAAAATTTCACGGAATATATTATTATTATTGTATTTCATTGAGAACCAAATATGACCTTAGTATATGTTACATACCTAATATTCACTTAATTTATTATTATTGTATTTCATGGATGGGGCAACATTTCTCATTGGGCTGAAGTGCGGCCCACAACAAAAACGGCCCAACAATAGAAATCAAGAAAGCTGTCTAACTTATGATTCTCATTGGGCCTTTTAGCAAATGTAGTTTAGATATATACAAGTAAAAATTTTATAAATGTCATATTGTTAGAGAGAAATTTCCATAAATCTCAACTTTTTGTCAAATTACTAAAATTATTAACTTTTTGAAAGTGAATGATACCTAAAATGTTCCAATTGATACCTAATTAAAGAGTCCTGAGACTTTATGTCTGTTGCATTAAATAAGGAAAACTAACTGACTCATGGGTAACTCCTTAATTAGCACTAATTTTTAGTGTAGTTTTCTAATTAGTGTCAATCACTTATTAATTACTCAATCTTTTACATTTAATTTGCAATTTCAAAATTATACCATTTTTTGCTTCATCTCAAAAAACGTAAACAAATTTCCATCTTTTTCTTCAAAACAAACAGGAATTCATTCTTCTTTCTTCTTTGTTTTTGTATCAGTTAATATATTTTTTATGGATTCGTCGCCATCATTCAATCTTGATTTGACCCAATCGATTGTTGGCAGTGACAATGTTCATCCACCTTCAGTAGACCCAACGGAAGAAATTGTTCATAACGATAGTGATGAAGGGCACTGGATCAAGTTCCAAATCTAACAATCTGTTAGTTTCAAAAGGCAAAAACGACAAAACATCTTTGTTGATTTCGCATATCGATTTCGTGATCACAAACTAAAGAAAAAAAGATTAACTGAGTATGAATTTCTCAATCTTGATCTGTCATTCTAGAATCTACGAATCTGATATATTGTATAATCGATACAAAGGTGATGAAATTATTGTAGGAGATAATATCTCCTTTGTTAACCTTAGATTGCGATTGCGGCGGAGTTAGGAATCGATGAACGAAGGGAAAAAAAATTCAAGATTTGATACATTGTTGAAGGTAATTCATCCTTGATTACAATTTGCAACGATATGAGAGTGAAGTTGTATATTGAAATAAAGAAAAAGAAAGTTGGGTTTGGGATGTACCCATTGTACAGCTAAGTATTAGTATTTCTGGTTTTGATTCATTGAAAAACAGAATAATTGATCCTTATTTCAATTAAGAATATGAAAATTCACAAACTAATGGTTTGAAAAGTTGATACTTGATATGAAGTATCAATAAACAAGACATTTACCATGAAAATTAAATAAAAAAATATATTTATTCATACCTGAGAATAGTAACTTATTATATAGCTTGTTGATACCTATTGAATTAAGGTATTCGTGAGTCTTTTCATAAAAAAAAATCAATAGTACTGAAAGATGTATTATGCATTTGTAAGATGTTTGTGGTAGGTTGTGGGATACCTTATGCTTGATACGTATATTGGCGAAGTATGTAAGAATCAGAACACTCGTAGAAGTATTTATATATATATTAATGATAAATGAAATCAACCGACTAGATATTGTGTAATGAGCTTGTTGATATCTTGCGAACCTAGCTATCGACTAGATATTGTGTAATGAGCTTGTTGATACCTTGCGAACCTAGTTATTCAGCGCATCTTCTAAATAAAGAACAAATTAAAACAATCCATGGGTTTAAGTATCAATCTACCTCTGTAGCGCAATGTTAGGCTTATTTTGTCTCGATTGAGTATATATGTAGTATAAATTGATAATACATTAATTTTAATAATGTGTATCAATAAATAGGATACCTATTACTTTAACTTGAAAAATAATAAATTAGTCACTGAGTAATGAACTCATCGATGCTTTTTGAATTTAGTCATTCATTTAAACTTTTTTAAAAATAAATATAAAAGGAATTTATTAAACTTGAAAATGTATGATGCATCTACTCAAGAGTTTAGGTCCCTAATTCGGTCTATGTCTGGGTTGCTGTCGTACTCAAAGGCGAGGGGCTCCAAAAGTGGATGCGATCGGCCTCAGAGGAGAATAAAGAGTCCCTATATCCTTGTGGTTAGTGGAGAATAGCCATCGGACCGCCAACTCCTATCTCGAAAATACAAAGCACCCAGTCCTCTTTTCTTGTGTCGAAGTGTAGTGTAGTGTGGTGAGGTTTTGCCTCACAGAAAGAGTGAAAAATTGGGATAAAAAAAGGCAGAATTTACGCAATTTCTTTTCTAAGAAAGGGATCATAGTCCTTTATGGCGCTTTCAACCCACCGAAATGGAATTGGCGTGTACCAGTTTGGGTAGTAGCGAAAGACTGAGCTTGCTCATGTTCTCATGCTTCACACAAACCCAGGCTAGGAAGCTTGAAAGCCATATCATATAGATTTCGAAAGTCCGATCAAAAAACAAGAAAAAAGGACTGGGAAGACTTGAATGGATGGCTTCCAAGGCCGGGGCTCGATCCTGCACAATTCAGACCAGCAATCTGTTGTGACCTCATTAAAGAGAACATTCAAGGATACATCGAGTCTCTTGGATTTCACTTCATAGCATCTATCTATATTCGGACTGA
This sequence comes from Solanum aculeatissimum, assembly GCA_038996855.1. NCBI lineage: Eukaryota > Viridiplantae > Streptophyta > Magnoliopsida > Solanales > Solanaceae > Solanum > Solanum aculeatissimum. The sequence continues at coordinate 464 of JBCEWC010000017.1, read as the reverse complement.
GCATATCCAAAAAAGAAGTCCTTGCCTTGAGGACTCTTTCTCTCTTAACTTCAAAGAATATGAACAAAACTTTTGCATCCAAACAAAAGCAAATGCTTATAGGATGGTGCTGCCCCAGTAAGAAGTTCGTGAGGTGCCGCTGTAGCTTCTTTCCTCTCTCTTCTCCCCCGTTTCAAAAGAAAGACGTCCGTCCTTTCTTTATGCACATTCATATACATAGCCAGACACAAAGTTCTGTGATGCTTCAACTGTCTTTTAGAATCCCTATGTCATCTGCCCATAGAGAAAACAATGCTACTACTCCTCCAGGGGAAGATACGGTCAAGACCAATTAGTGGAAGACATACTGACCTGACGAGGTAAGAGAGGACTAGTTGTCCCTTATGTTAGAGTAAGTTGTTCTTTAAGTTGTGCCCTTAACACGAAGCTAGGGCAGCGATGCGAACGCTTGTGAGTGCATTAAG